>JAGGAV010015537.1:0-232304 GCA_017657295.1 Termitomyces sp. DKA64 | reverse complement strand
TAGACCCTTGTACAGTACTGAATAGACTTTGGATCTCCCTCTGCCAGTTGTGTGACTTAGCCACAGCTTCCAGAGGTTGCCCTTATAGACACACCTGCTCTGTAAAGCTTTGTCCATAGTGTTGAGACATCAGTGAATGGGAAGGCATTCTTAAGGTCAATGAAGGCTACATAAAGGAGTTTTCCATCTGTCTTTGCATGGTCAATAGCACATCACAAGACAAATGAGTTATTATTGTAGAAATTACAGTGAAGTCCTCAGTCACTCTCCAGAATGTAGGTCAACTGAGTAATATTACCTGTAGAAATTACAGTGAAGTCTACAGGTGGTATTAAGTCAATATTGAAGAAGTATGTAAGTAAATGAGCTTACCCTCAGTAACTTTTCAGAATGTAGGTTGACTGAGGGTATGATTTGTTTATATAAAAATAATATATAAAAGAACAAAGACTAGCAAATACCAGATTGGCAAAAATATGGCTGAGCAAGCCATGCTCCAGAAGTAATTCCTAAAAAAGGGAAAGGCTGCCAATGGTCCATAAATCCCTATTCTCAACAATTACTTTTGCAGTAGTTTTCCTCAAAGCCATTCTGTGAGTTAGGCAAAAAAAAATACAGAATCTGCCCACTCTCAGATACATTTGTCAATGACCAGAGTATGAGAAGGTAGTATTCCAAGCCAATTAGACAAGAACTCTCAGGATCAAGGGCCAGTTTATCATATTTCAATATGCAAATCAATATCATTGTCAGCCAATCCTGAGGTACATCCAGGCCAAGTATGCAAGAGTTAAAGAGGGAGGCAAGTGCATCATTTAAGAGACATCGTCCACTCCATTTGCACTCTTTGATGGACAAAATCTTATCTTTATCTTAGCTGCAGAAATCTCTTCAGCTTCGACCTCCCATGTAAAGAATAAATCATCAGTCACTGCTGGCAGCCTATCATGTTTCTTTTGGAAAAAGTGAAAAAGAGACATGGTTGTGCCATTTCTAGTGCACGTGTTTCAGGGAGAAAAAGGCATTGTTTTTGACCGAAAGAAAAAGTTGACAAAGAAATGGCATAACATGTCTCTTTTACACTTTTTCCAGTGAAAACATTTTCCAGTGCCAGCAGTAGGTGTGATCAATGGTATGTAATGAGATGGCAGAAGACATGAGTATTGATGGTGCAAACATTTCTGTTGAGATGTGGAGATGATTCAGGAGGGTTAAGCTGTTATCGAAAGGAATCTCGAGGTTGAATTGCCGTGACAGCGGGGGAATATGGTTCTAGGTCCAGACCATTCCCAAATTATATTCCACCATTCTTTCTAGCTCTCAGCATTTATAAGCCGCTTAAGATTGGATGTTTGGGCCACTAATCCCTTTCCTCTACAACAATGACTGTCTCTCTGACCGACGGCAGGGTGGTCTACGGTGGTGTGAATGGTTTCTGTTGAAGACGGGGTCGATTCAGACACGGAATCCAACCACGACTGGGGGTCAAAGGAACAATCTTTGATCGATTTACGTAATGTTGCTTTATGCTACCGCTTGAACTTACAGCATCGAAGTACTCAAGTACTTCATCTACATGCTCATCGCTAGTCCCGTTGTTCAACACGTCCACGAAGATATCTCTTACTAGAGTTACAGAATGGGCTCGCCCTCTCTTTCTTTGAACCCATTATGGCTGCAATTCATGGGCATGACCATCACTGGTTTGGCTGTTTTCGCTGGTTTGGCGAGATACATTGCCTTTGGCAGGTCAACTTCATGTAATGTATATAGTGTCTCTAATTCTTCAAAATAGACTGGCCAGACTACATGCGTTGTGGACAATTACTCAATAAAGGGAGTTGGTTAGATGCAGGTTTGAGGAACTGGCAACCCGATGGTAAGTTGTATTTACGTTTAGCATGCGTACTTCTCTGAGTTCCTTAACGTCAGGTTGCATGCTTTACGATTACAAGCCAACACAAGCGGTGGCGTGTCTTGATTCCAAACCTGTGGTGTTCATCGGAGACTCCGTCACGCGGACAGTGTTCTTTCATCTAGCTCACCTTCTAGACCCCTCGTTGCCTACGGCGCCCGCTAAAGATGGAGACAAACATTCAGATCATACTATGACTGTCATGAACGGCAGCGACATATCCTTCTTCTGGGACCCCTTTCTCAACAATACCCGTACACTTGACATTGTGCGGACAGCGAGAGACGATACACACCGCCCAGCGCTTCTAGTTCTCGGTTCTGGATTGTGGTACCTCCGATATGCTAATTCTTCGGGTGGCTTACCATCATGGGAGATTAACATGGAACGTCTGTTAGCTGAGATTGTCACGAGCCCCGTAAGGCCTGCGGACCAAATTGTGGTATTGCCTGTCGAGCAAGTCGTTCCGTCAAAGTTGACTCAGGATCGTGCACTGTCGATGCAATTATCAGACATCGATGCCATGAATTCTGATTTGATGCATCGTATTCATCCACCATACTCCGGTTTACCTTTCTCGAGCAAGCCTGCCCCGCCAGTTTCGCTTCCGCTCGTTTTCAATGAGATGCTAGATCCCTCACAGACAGAAGATGGTCTACACTTCTCTGGCTCAGTTGTCAAGACTCAAGCTATGATTCTTCTTAATCTAAGATGTAATAATCTTATGCCTAAACAATTTCCATTGGACAAGACGTGCTGCAATACCTATCCTTGGCCTTCCTTGTTACATCTTTTAATTTTGTTCATGGCGTTTACTTGGGGCCCGATACTCACTTTTCTTTCCCACCGGGCAGGTAAGTCTTTACTGAGATCCTTTTCCCAACTAATTTCTCCGCTTTAGGCCTGAAACAGATATCATGGCTCAAAGAGGCACAAAATCCAGCGCTTGTCTTCAGCGTTGGCGTTGCTCTTATCTTCTTTGCTGATCGATCTGGATTGTGGTTGAAGGAGCAGAAGCAATTTAATCCTTGGACTTTTGCGTGCCTGTGCCTTGTGGGATTGTTTGTGGGCCTTGCTACGATCAAGCGTAGCGATAAGGATTTGGGGTTCTTGAATAGAGAGCAGACAGATGAATGGAAGGGCTGGATGCAACGTAAGCAGCCTGTTGCATCAGGGGGTTTCGATACTGATTCATTGAATGTAGTTGCTATCCTTATCTATCATTATCTGGGAGCTTCAAAAATCCCCGGTATCTACAATCCCATTCGGGTTCTGGTAGCATCATATCTTTTTATGACAGGCTATGGTCATACCACATTTTATCTGCGAAAGGCGGATTTTGGAATTTTCCGCGTTGCTCAGGTGAGTTCCTCGTCATGCCGACATCAACTAATACATTGACAATGCCATCAGGTCATGGTTCGATTAAATCTTCTCACTCTGGTGCTTGCATATACAATGAACACGAACTATATTTCTTACTATTTCTCGCCTTTGGTTTCTATGTGGTATCTCATAATCTACACCACGATGTTCATCGGATCTCGTTTTAACGATCGAACTCCCTTCGTCCTTGGCAAGATCTTTGTTTCTGCAAGCCTCTTTACATGCTTCATGAAAGAGGAGTGGCTGCTGGAAACGCTCTTTAGCATCCTCAACCACTTGTTCGGAATTAACTGGTCGGCGCGCGAGTGGAACTTCCGCGTCACTCTCGACCTCTGGATTGTTTACACAGGAATGCTGGCCGCAATAGCTGTTATTAAGATTCGCGACTATCGCCTAACAGAGCATCCTCGTTGGGTTCTCGCTAGCAAAGTTTCGATAGGCCTGTCGGCTTTTTGCATTGTGTGGTACTTCGCGTTTGAACTCTTTCAAGAATCCAAATTTGTATACAACCGTTGGCATCCATACATATCCTGGATCCCTGTCTTGGCATTTGTGATCCTCAGAAACGCCAGTGTTATCCTACGTTCAGCGTCGTCCTCGGCATTTGCGTTCATTGGAAGATGTTCGCTGGAAACGTTTATTATCCAATACCATTTGTGGCTAGCCGGCGATACAAAAGGCATTCTTCTCGTCATTCCAGGAACCCCATGGCGGCCTCTGAATTTTGTGCTATCGACGATCATGTTTGTCTACGTGTCAGACCAGATGGCACGGGCGACGACGGCAATAACCAGTTGGATATGCAATGACGCGGCCAAACCATCTCCACTTCCATTACCCGCCACATCTATCTCATCGTCGAGTCGTCGAGACGCAGATGCTATGACTACCAACGGAGAAAATGCGGCATCTATTCCTCTCGTCGAATCATTCAACACACAAAAGGTTGGCGGAGACACTCCTCCGGGGCCTGCCGCACCAGCCGGATCACGACGGTGGATTGATCGGCTAGCTGAGGGCTCTGCACCACCTTCACGAGCACCATGGCCACGCAAAAATGAAGGATACGGAACGAAAACAAAATTGTTGATTGGAACTGGCGTGATGTGGACCACAAATCTCCTTTGGAAATACTAGTAGAGAATATAGACAATCTATTTTTGAATCGGCATTGCTGGAACAGTAGGAATAATACATGGTACGGGACGGACAAGGTGAGAGGACCTGGAAGGAGATTGTATCAGATTTCAAGTTCAAGACGAGGAGAATGAAGGTCAGTATTAGCATGGATGATCATCAACACTTGTCCTTGAGACAAGTGTCAGTGCTTGACTTCTATATTGTACATCATGCATGGCAAAAGGAATACAAGACTCACATTGAAAAGAGACGGCGGGCGCGGGAAGGGATGAGGGTAATGCGCTCGGAAATTTGGGTATAAGAAAGACATTCACGAGCCCGAGGGCTTCGAAGTAGCGATTCGTATGTTTCGTCACAGCGCGAGAGTCACCTCAAAGAGAGAGAGAGACTGGAGAGAAAGAGAGCGAACTGGAAAATTTAAATATGTGGTGAGTTAGGGCCGGCCGTCACGTGTGACGGTGACTCTGGGGACTGCAATGAGCCGGAATTGGACTTTGGTTTCTTTCATGGCGAACGTCTTGCAACATCGCATTGACCTTCGGCCTGCCTCCCATGCTCCCTCTCCCTTTGGCTTTGGCTTTGCTCTCGCCTCTTCGTCCTCTGCCATGGCTCCCGCAGCATGGCAGACCTCCACCCCAGGTCACACCAATCCTGCTGCTTTCCAACAACTTGCGTCATCCGTAAACCAGTATTCACTAGTTCGTGCTCAGAAGCGGCGCCATGAAGCTGAAGATGATGTTGCCACTAGCCGGGACGCATCCATGGACCGTAGTCCGACTCCAGAACGCCCAAAGCGTGCCGCACCGAAGCGGGCGCGTGTCCTAACGCAGGCAGACCTTTCGGCTAAAGACGGTACAGAACCGAAGGAAAACAAAGCTCCCACTGCCGCCGATGACCATGATGTAGATGTTGGAGTCTTATTGGGTGAGTCAGTGACCTTGCCTCATGCACACTGTCCTTAACGGACGAGCGATATAGCGAGCCTCCCGACACAGTCGCTCCTTCCCTTGCTTACGTCTCTCCTCGATGCACAACCTTCCCTGAAAGCAACGATACTCCGTCTGATACCTCGGCCGACCCTCGAGACTGCAACACAAGCCCTTGCTCAATCGGCCAAGAAGCTGCGTGACGCCTACCCCTACTCATCTGCGCCAAGTTTTGGTCAGCCGAGTCCCTTCGGGTTCGGACGGCCTTGCAACACAAGTACTCCTGTCTTTTCCTCACACCATGCTGGTGGCATGCGTGACTCCTATGTTATTTCCCGACTCCGACCCTGTATCTCGGAATTCGTGGCTGCGTGTTTCTCATATCTGCCTTACTTTTCCTCTCTTCCTGCTGCAACTCATTCCTTATCAAATCACTCTACTGCTCTCCAGTCCTTGCACAAGGACAAATTACACCCATCGGAGACATTTTCTTTCTTGTGTACAGTGACAAATCACATCATCTCACAGCCTGCACTCGCACAGTCTGAACTTGTGCCACAGCTGTTCCCGCGGCTGTCGGAGGAATGGAAGGCATGGGTGCTTCGGGTGGATGAGATAGTGAATCGGTCGGGTGGGATGTTTGGGAGCGAAACGGTGCAACAATGGGGCCGGGCGCTGGACGAGATGGCAGATGGCAAGGTGACGGAGGGGTCAGACGTGATGCGGAGGACGAGGGATCTCTGGGTGTTGAAGGTTGGATGGCTGATTGGGCGGACGGGACATGTAATGGACGAATATTGAATGTGTTAGTCACCGGAACAATTGTTTGGTTGTGCTGTGTTGGCAAAAATTTGAAGAGCAGACTTGGTCGCACATGCATGCACCATCGTCCACTTGGCCTGCTTCCAAGCACCTCCTTTTCTGCCGTTCTCCAGGCTGCTGCTGCTCGTGCATGGGCCCGCAGTGCCTCTAGCTCCCCAAAAATCCCTCCCCGTCCAGCCCCCAAGTTGGTGCCGATTTTTCACTTCCTCGCCGTCTTTGACATCTGTTACTCTCCATAGCCTCATCATAAAGCCTCCGGATATTACTGTCGTACAGTACCTCCAACGCCATCGAGTCTCTGCCCTAGAAACATCTACGCGTACGCCTGAAAGGCCTTCTCCCTCCGGTACACATGCTGTCTACTTTGACCCGGACGCCGTCTGTGACTCAGACCTACAGCCGCCGCTTGATCCCTCTCTCCGAGATGTAGCTTCTCCAGACTTGGATCTTCCCGAGCGTCCAATATACTGGGATGACGCGTCAATTCTTGGCACCTCTGTCGGGTCATCCGGCTTTGGTACTGAGCTTGGTGGTCGGACTACCCGTTTTCCATTGGCAAAGAATCCTCGGTCGCTGCATCAGAATTTATTGCGCATCCTACATATCCGTGACCCTCCCCCATCTCTCCCTGCCCTAGTGGATTACCACGATCTACATCCAGGCCTTCGCTCGACACGTTCATATAATCTACTGATATCTCTGGCAATACACAAGGCCTGTTACGGTACCGTCGGCTGGCTACTTCGATCTATGCGTGCCGATAATGTGCCTAGCAATCTCGAAACGTGGAAATTGAGAGTGCGATGGTTGGTTCAATCCGGCATGTGGGACAAGGCTTGGAAGGAAACAATGGAAGTATTACCTCGAATGAATATCACAGTGAAAGAAGGAGGCAAAATAGTCTACAAAGCCACTGGCGAACTCCCGCTATTTATCTGGATAGAATTCTTCAGGACTCTGAAATACGGCACGACCCGAATCCGTCCACGTCGACGGCCGGCCTCAAACATCCAGTCTGATTTGTATTCAATGCGTTATCATACCCTAATGAATAATCAACCAACAGCCATACCTCACGATTTGTCCCAGACACCGCCAAGAATTGCATATAACGCTGTATGGGTAATGCTCCATGTTGGACAAGCCGACAAGGCTCTATCTTTTGTCGAGAGCTATCTAAAGTGCTTGCCTCAATCAATGACCGTGTCGTGGCGCAGAACATGCCTGGACATTGTTCATCTCCTCATTGCCAAATGGTCCTCAAAGCGAGGCCTTCGACGTTTCTACGAGATTCGTCGGATGATGGTCTCATTGCTTTCCATCTGCCCTGCTCTCAAACCTACATCGACCACGCTATATCGCCTCCTTGCACCCTTATACCACGCCAAGCGTTGTGGCACAATTGCCGCCAACATCCTGCGTGCTTTCAAATCTGAACATGGAGTCTGGACTGAAGATCGCCGTGTCAGGCGCCGTGTTGTCAGTCTAGCTCTCAAGGAAGGACGTATGGATATCGTCGACAAGATGCTGAGCGCTGAGCGGAGCGCTAGAAGGTTTTATACAAGGTGGCAATTATTGCAACGAGTCACTGGGGTGGCTGCCAAGCCACTGCCACAGAGGCTTCAACGGCCGCCAATGCGGACAATTTTCAGGCGTAACGGACAGGAAGAGCGGCGATGGTGTAGGGTTATCAGACGGGTGTCCCGTATTCGTAGGCACAATTGTACGAGATAAACTGCATGTGAAAACGAGGCACGCAGTTTGGAATGGAAGTGACGCATTTCTCACATTCTTGCAACATTTTTATTTTTTTATTTTATTTTCTGTGGGCGCCAATTTAGGTACGTAGGCGCGATCGTGCAGTGGAGGCGGAACAAGAAGGCAGAAGGGGGAAGGAACTCTAGTAATGGAGTTCTCTGTCAATACGATCCGTGACTTGGCTTGTTCGTTTGTTGACACACTCCTGTCCGAATGCAGCCACCATTATGCTAGCCTTTAGGCGGTGCCAGGGTATCTTTCTTATTCTTCTAAATCTCGGTCATCTATGGTTATCTCGCCTAGCCTGCATGGAAACCCGCTCTTGCCCACGTTATGTTCCACCACAATTGGAGCGTACGTCGGTCAGGGTCCACTGAACATTGCAGCCCTTGGAACGTGTCCGCTCTTCGTGATCAATGCTCTTCGAAATCGAGATCTCTCAGCTCACCGACGATAAACCGATCTACCCTTTGACACCTTCTTACCCATCCTGCCTGAGATTTGGTGCGGGAAATGGGATCTTCTAACAAAAAAATTACAGGTAATTCGATAGCCAACTGGCATTCTCGCTCGTAATCGCTGTTCACTCTGTTCAATGTCCTCTTTGCTTCTGTACGCACGATTGTACCGGAGGACCTTCCGCACCCGTAATCCAGCGTCCTTCCACGATCACTTTTCATTGGTGTCGATCAACACTAATTGCGACACTCTCAATCGCCTCCAGTAAACCTTGTTAAACGTCCTGCTTGAAAGGCACCAGAAGACGTCGTTCGCTGGATGTCAATTTCGCACCAAGAAAATCTCCGAACATTGACTCAAGGCTCAACCCTGTCACACCTATCCCCAAACTCGTACAAAAATATCTGGAGATGACGATACAAAAGGTACGGCTTTGTGTGATAACTTTGTTTCCTCTCCAGGTATAAATCAACTTGAGTTGCTACCACGTCTCTTTATTCTCTGTTACTATCCTTTTCTCTATAATGGCTGTTCCCCCTTCAAGCGAAAATCTCGTCGCCTTATCTTGCGCTAATATCGGCGTCGGACCTGGAGGAACAACTCATATGCTCGCGTAAGATTGTAATAGTCTGCTCTGACACTAGAAGTATCGATTCCCCTCTTTAGACGAGCTGTCCTTGTTGACTATCGAGGAAGAATTATCTTCGACAAATATGTTGTTCCGACCGTGCAGGTAAATGGGTTTGATTTCTGTCCCGACATGACTGACTTGCCTTGTTAAGGTGACTGACTATAGAACTGCGATGACTGGCATAACCGCAGAAGACTTTACTCCAGGTTTGTCTCTTTGACTTGACGTTTTAGACTGTACTTAGAATTTTCGTGTAGGGAATACTTGGCCGTTCCAAGCGGTGCAGCAATATATCGCCCAACTTATTGATAAGAAGGTCCTTGTCGGACACAGCACGTGGAATGACCTCTCAGGTAAGGCGTTCTAATTATTGTGTCCGAACGTTGACGATCTTCCTTGCCGTAGTTCTTGGAATACCCCATATGGCTGTTAACACAAGAGATGTTGCACTGTACAAAGTACGTACTCTTCGCGTGCAGCTACGCCACCCGTGGCCCTGACTTTGAATACCAGCCCTTTAGAAACGCACTACGCTCTCCCCATCAAATTATTGGCCTTCAAACCTTAGCATGGCAGCTTATGTGCCGACGCTGTCAAGAAGGCCCTCATCATCCAGTTCGTACAGGTTATTCACACCAATGGCACTCACGATAGCCTGATTGATTCCAGGTCGAAAACGCTCGAGTCGCAATGGACCTCTACCGGTCGGATGCCGAGAACTGGGAAAGTGCCATTTCAAAGAGTAATTGGCCGTGCAGTCTTCCTCCTAGTACTTTTTCTAGATGCTACTATTGAATGTGCTACTTCTTGTCCGGCACGTCTTGTCTTCCACTTTTTTTCTCCCTTTTTGTTTGGCTATCTTGTTCAACGGTCCTCCATCATGTAAATGGACCATTCGGAGCGACCATAAATATAGCGTCCCTGTAATTATGAATATTGGCCTAAGTAGTCCATTATCATGTATATTTCACTAATGTATACGTAATATCACGTCTTCGAGAAACGCAATACCCATTTAGTATATGACATTCCGAAATAGGACTTCGAAAGATGGAACGAATTGCTGGAGGTAATTATAGTTGACATGTGTCAAGGTTGATATTGCCATCATCTAATCTATTAGTATCACTAGTGACGAGTCTATCCAGTGCAAATATTTCAACAAGACAGCAGATGGGAAACAGCGGAGGAAAGTACCTTTTCGGCACCTAAAATCCTCATTGTTCCTTCGTATACAAAGATCGCACACGCATTTACAGGAAATGCACGCAATAAGCAGGGTCCCAGACCGCGGAAAAACCCGGTAATACCATGGGAGGAGTAGATATGGCGAGCCGTCGATATGAAAGATGGCCCACTGCGGACCAACGTCGTGGATGAATGCGAATGGGGGACAGGATGGGACATCATTCGGCTGCGGGCGATCAGGGCATTCATCAGGCGGTGAGGAGTGAGAGAATTGAAGATTACTTTTTGACGTTGTCAGCAGGGATGGCCATGCCCCAGAAAGCAAAAGCACCCAGGCCGCCAGAAATAAATGTTGCTGCGCCTGTGCTTACCTTATGGAAACACGTTAAACGGAGAACAAGGTTCCATCTGACGGGGAATCACCTCGTAGGGCGTCCCTACTAGTCGCGAGAAGCCACGCATCAAAGCCTATTGTGTGAAAGTATGTATGATTCAAATATAGTGCTCAAGAACATGACTGCCGCGACTCACTTCGAAAGACAAGAACATCCAAAAAAAATTGCTGCGAAAAGCAAGACTACCCGTAAACCCTGACCACAACCCAATATAACCATGCGCGCGGATGATTTGGCACCCACAATCTATAGGTCCCTTGAATTGGCGATCGGCTACCAACCTTTGAGACTGTAACTGGAGCTTGACTACATATAATTGAGTGGGCTGGGTTCAGAAATGGCCAGTCAAATAGATAGAAAACCTTTCAGAAGCTCGACCGGCGTAGCGACTAAAGTGCTATATTGCATCAAATTCGATCAGGTCCAGATTTCACTAAAGATTCATTGACGTTTACCTAGTCCACCCAGCACAAAGGCCAGCGATGCCATGTCCAATCAAAGTAAGACGAGGAACTCCACTAGTTGGTGTAGTCTCCGTCATTCCATGCCGAACGAGGAAGAGTCGATAATTATGTAATGAACCAAGCAGAACAGCGTCGATTGCAGCCCAACCAACAGCAGGTGGGGCAGCTCCCTTGTATAGAGCAAGTGGACCCTTAGTTTTGTTGTAAGAATTAGCAAAACCTTCAAGTCAGGCTCATACCTCATTCCGTATTATTTTAACAAAGACGTCGAGAGCTCCGCCATAAGTTCCTGAGGGAGAACACTGCATGCGTGTTTTGATAGTATCGAATCTTGTTTTTTTTCGGCCAGGAACTTAGAGAAAGGCATATACTAGCCACCAAGCTCAATTATCGGGTCCGAAGACTAAATGCATGTTCTGAGCTCACCATATTACTGGTACTGATTCTCACCCATGTCCGACTGCGACCTGAAAGGAAGAGGGAAGTCTAAATTGAATTGATGGTTTGGGATTGCGCAAGAGTTTACTTTGGTCAGCCCTTGTTGAGAATTGAGCGATGGACGAGTTTCAGGAAGCTTCAGTTGACTGACCACTGCCTATACCTGCAAAGCCGCCAACGATCCTGAGATAGCCCTTTTTTGACGCATCATCGTCCGTCATTTCGTTTGGAGAGTGACGGGAACTATAATAGACGCCGGAAGGGGTCAGGATGATGCTGTGTCAAACGCTCATTTACTAATTCTTAACAATCGGCCATGCCGGACGAAGATACCCTCCAGGACGAGAAGCAATGCCGCATCTGTCTCGATGGCGTCGCCGCAGAGTCCACTCTCGGCCGCCTCATTCGACCCTGTCTCTGTAAAGGCTCGATTAGCGTAGGCATATGCGCTTGCTCTCTGTCACTAGGTCTGAATGTACACCTTCTCAGTATGTCCACATCAAGTGTCTTCATAGATGGAGGAACACCTCACCCTCGAAGAGTGCTTTCTTTGCTTGCCCACAATGTCACTACCATTATCGCTTCGCTCGTACCCGCGTTGTTGGGATTGCAACCAACCCAAGTGAGGTGTCTCAATATCTCGTGTCTGCTTTTCTAACCTTTTACCTATTATATCAAGTCATTGTTGGGGCTTTGTCTGCTATTATATACACGGTCATTGTGATACTTGCGTCTTTCATCACTACATACTTTATGTCGTGGTTTGAAGAGCCCTCGACTACAACTTACTTTCTCTCCTCCTCCTTCATATATGTTTCCCCGTTCGGTCTCGTGCAAGACCTCGTATCGGCTGCGCTGCGAATACTACAAGACCAGGACCTTGGCGGGCTTTTTGAGGATAGACCCAGGGTAACTCGATCTGGTCCAGGTGGCGTCCATCCTCCAGCTAAACCACGGGGCTTCTTTATGAATTTCGTTCGACGCTTTGTTTTGGGTTTACCGATGGTTGGAGCGGGATCTTTGGTTTATATGCTCTTGTCGGCGCCTTTGATTGGGCCTCTGCAATTCTTGGCGCGCAGGAGAGGCGGCCGCAGTAGACGAGACCAGTCTCATGATATTGCAGCTTTGCTTATTGTCGCTCTCATACTAGCGGGTGCAGCGAGGTCTGTATTCTCCTCTTTAACGGACAGCATGTTGACTTACGTTTACTGTAGAGCCCTGTATCAAGTCTATCGTGTAACTGAACATAACGTAAAGCGTCTTCTTCTCCGAGCGGAGGAAATCATCCTTGAAGTCAACTAGTTCTTCCATCTCTACGTTTGTAATCTCGGCACATCTGTTGGACATTTATCTATCTATCTAAGTTATTCGGGACAACTGTAATCCCTGGAAATTAATCCAGACTGCTTCATCTCTCCGAGCCTTATGACGGAAGTTTCATTGTCGCTTCAATCAGACCCAGCCACCATCATGGTACTAGTTAACCCTTGAGAAGCAAGAACAATGGCTGACCCTGTAGCTGTGAGGACAGTCACAGGAACACCACTAGATGGACTGTTTGTCTTTACTGCAGTTGATGCCGGGGTCGCTGTCAAGTTCGATGCGACAAATGCAGTGCTTTTTTGTGATGCTGGCTTCATCACCGAACTGGTTAGGGTCACGATGGTGACTGATTGAGCCAAGGACGTCGTTAGTGATAGTGACGAGGTTGTTGACACCACAGGGCTCGACAATGCTAGTGATAAGGTTGTGGAGCATGTAGATGACGTAGAAACGAATGTTGATGGGACAGGGCTCAAAGAAGCAGACGGCACTGGAGAGCTTGTAGACATCAGTAAAGAAGCGTTAGGAGTACTTGTTAAGGCCGATGATGAAGGTGTTCCAGTGGAAGATAGGTTCAAGGGGACAGTCTCGGTTCCTCCTTGATTTACGAAAACGATGGCTGACCCTGTCGCTGTCAGGATGGTGTAGGTTTCAGCCACGAGACTAGATGTCGTCCTCGCGGCAGTTGGAATAGCTTCTATCGAATCATTTGTGAAGCCAATATTCTTGACTGCCGTTGCAATTGAAAATTCAGCACTGGACATAAGAACCTTGTGCCAACCATCTTACTTTCAAGTTTCTTCTCTTGGGCCTCTGCCAAGAGTTCGTTTTTGGTCCGCTCTGCTGTAGGGAAATTTAAGCTGACAATCCCGTCGGGCTATTAGCAAAACCACCTTCGTCTGCTTTGAGCTTGACCTGCTTGTATTCTGCAATCATCCCAAGAAGAGTACCTACCCAAATTTAGCGGACCAGTCCCTACAAAGTTTCTGAAAGACGCACCATTTTCATCTCGTCTTATATGTTGTGGTAATCCTCTCGGTGTCGGGATTGCAGAAACGTGAGTTAATAGTAATGCCGTCAACAGCAAAACAAGGATCTTCATTGTGAGTGGATATTTGGGGGAGAAAAGGGCTAACCAGAGCAAAGGAACGTGTTCTATTCGCAAATTGTATATAAAGGCATGATATGATGGTTGCGAACACAGTCAGATCAAGAGCTGTGTTTTGTGTATGATGGCCGCACAGCTCCGCAGACCGACTCTTTGAAGTCCGTTAAATCAGGTCAGATTATGAAGATATATGTACATGAGTATCATCCACGGTGTCGAATTTCACGTAGGCTGAATTATAGAGTGATCATGGCACCGACAAGGGCACTACCCACAACCGTCATGAGGCCCACCGCATGCGCAGAAGTGAGCCCGAAGGAGTAGGTGCTAACAGCAACATTGGTCTGAGTGGCTTGAGAGGCGACGGAAGCTGCTGCTTGGGTTGCAACGGTAAATTGGGATCCTGCGAAAGACGTGACGACTCCGCCTGCAGACGTTGCAAGTGTGAAGGCTTCACCGCCCACACTGGTTACGACTGTGACGGCTTTTCCGCCAACGGCTGGAAATAGATTTGAGCAGAGCGAGATGCATCAACAGGAGAATACACACAGGTGACAGTTTCAAAAACGCCTGCAGCGATGCTGGTAGCATGGCTGGCGGCATCACCTCCCACTGATGTAATGTCGCTAAGTATGGAAGCACCTGCCACACGTCACTTGAGTTGCAGGCAATGAGAATGAGTGTTTACAACCAACCTCCACCCGTTATTGCTGATGCTGCAACAGATGTTAACGAGTCGATGGCACTGCCGACTAGACTGGGTCAACGCGCAATAAATTGGGTTTGCTTCGGTGACATACTTTGAGGCTCAGGAGCAGCGGAGACGACGGCAGAAAAAGCCGCTAAACAATAAAGGACAATGGATTTGGCGAACATGGTAGGTAGGAAGAACGAAACACGAAAGAAAGTAAGGAACGGAGTGTGGAGTCTGGTTTTTATGCAAGCACTAGCCGGCTCCTGTCGCGCCGGAAGGAAAGTATGTATCTGCGGAACACAGCCTCAAAACTGGAGCATCCCACGTGTTTGACATCTCATATGCCTCGAGCAATTATCTCACCCTCTGTTTTGGCCTCAGACTTTGGCAACTTGACTGCGGAATGCAAGCGTATGATCAAGGGTGGCGCTGAATGGCTTCATATGGGTCAGTCACCCCGCCCTACTTCTGCTGTATACTGCTGAGCCTCGTGTAGATGTCATGGATGGGTAGCTCTATTGCATCTTCCACTGATCTTCGAATACTTACTCGGACGGTAGACATTTCGTCCCCAACATCACGATGGGTAACGGCCACGTCCATAATGCATGACTTTTCGTAATCTTCATTTCCGCCAGGCGCACCGATCCTCTCCTGTGTCTCCAGAAGCGTGCCAGGAATATTCATGGACTGCCACATGATGGTTGCCCAACCCGAAAAAGTAACGCGTTCTCAACTGGCCCAGTTGAATCGATGCTCATCATCGCCTGTTGAAGTGGGTCAATGACATTGCCGACGCAGGCGGTGCGCTGTACTGCTTTCACATCGAGGCCACTGGTAACGATTATTCGGCTCTATTACTCGTAAACAGTGTTGACAAATGCGTAGATGATGCTGTGTCTCTGATCAATGCCATTCATGGGAGGAATATGAAGGCCGGGGTGGCTCTTTCTCCCGACACCCCGTCGACCGCGATTACGGATGCGATCGGAGAGGCAGCCGACATGCTCCTCGTCATGACAGTGTACCCAGGTAATTGATCGCTTTTACTTTTTTGAAGAGGTGAAATCACACTGGAAACAGGTCGTGGTGGACAGAAATTTATTGAAAGATGTGTGTCAAAGGTGACTGAGCTTCGCGCACGCTTTCCAGACAAAGACATCGAGGTCGATGGCGGAGTCGGGCCCAAAACAATCGACGTGTGCGCGGAAGCAGGTATGTCGGTATCCCTCCACGTCATTCAAGTGACTGACAAAAATCTAGGAAGTAACGTAATTGTTGCAGGAACTGCCATCTTCAACGCCGCAAATCCAGAGGAAGTTATCTCCACGTTGAAAGCATCAGTCAATGCTGCCCAAGCCAAGGTAAAGCAAGCGTAGGATGTCTCAAACATTTGCATTGGGGATTATATTGCGCGGATACAATAATGAATGCGAAATTTAGATGCTTGTTAGTTACAAACGCATCGTTCATCTCAAAGAGATCATTCGCGAAATTCAAACTTGAATCCCATCACCACTGAAGCCATTCCCCATACATATTGGGTCGTTCCCCACGAATGAACGCTTCAAACGTCCGTTTCAGGACCGTCGCCCAGTCAAGATCTTCACGATCAGGCAGCTCAATCAACGTGTCACTCGTATTGCGTGCTTGTCGTTCACCAGCTATGAATCGTTCTCCTAAGTCGGGCCAATTCCGCTGAGGGTCAAATGGCTTCCACCTAAAGAGGCCTGTTGAGACAGACAAAGAGATTGCTCAAGATATCCCTACCAGAAGTTGTGAAAGTGATATGAATAGGCACCCTTGAAGAAGCCTTCGATACCCGTCGCTTGAGGCGCTGCACTGTTGACCTTAGGTGTTTCGAAGAAGTGTGCAAAGCTAGGAGAAGGTCAGCGAAAATGAAAGGTAGTATTTCATTTCAGAACACACTCGGTAAAGTATGGCTGTGGAGGCCGGTCCCGTTGAAAATTCTCAGTGTTAAGCCACGCCGAATCGAATAAAGCATCAGGAAGTCGAAGGAGGAGCTCTTCAAGATGAGCATCCTGCGTGTATCGTGAAATGGTCATTGGATGGAAATCTAGGTTATTCTTGAGAGCTGTTCGGAAGAGGAACGTGCCCAATGCCGATTTTTTGTTCATGTGGAGTACGGCGGTGTTGTATCTTGGCAGTCGAGACCACCGGTATGCAAAAGCGCCTTTCCAGCCCCACAGTTCCTCCCAATCGCGCAAGAATATCGTATCAGCGTCGAGATATGTACCCCCAAAGCGATGGCACAAAACAAACCGTGCCATATCAGAGAGAATGACAGACATACGGTCATACGTCGAGGATGACTTCGAGCCTGTTCTATGGAGAAGATTATCAGAATCGGGCTTACTGATAGTTTCCCCCTGCTCATCGTTGTCCTGTTGTGGAACGACAACGATATTTCCACCGGAATTGAAAAGATCTCGTTGTCGCCATTCATCTTTCAACTCCGGGACGCCGTCCAGCTGTTCTGTGGTATTCCAAAGCTTGAAGAAAATGACTCCCTTGAATCTTGGGTGAAGGAAAGGGGATGCCCAAGGATTCTGCTTGAGTTCACTGTACATATCATGCAAGGCAGAAGGATTCGGAACAGCTGCTGCTGGACCAGGATTGATCCACATCCAAAATTGTGGGCGACAGATGGATTTATCCGGAGTCTGCAGGTGCAATCCAGTATTTTGAGTATATAGGAAGGAGAGAAGAGCAGTGTACGGCTTGTCGGTGAACGGTCCGGTCCAGAACATGTGGAACAACCGAGGATTATCAGGGTCACAGGGATCAGAGAGTGTAGCGTAGGGCCGGTGTTGCAAAGGCGGCGAAAGTGTCACGGGTGGCTTCTCCATAACATTTGTGCCAAGATTGTCTTGCGCGGTATTTCCATCAACTTTAATATGGCCGGATGCTGGTTCATAGGGGGGAATTGGGTTAACGATGTCTGCGTCTTCCATGTAGATATACTTCATGTCATCGAGCGGCCCTCTTCGAAACCGATTACCAGTATCCAAACCACCGCCGACCCGAAGAACTTCCAAACAGTCACGTACATACTTGTCATATTATGAGCAACGAGACGTGCTGCGATTGGGTACAACACACCTTCTGTTCCGAAAAATCGCAGTTATCCATGACAATATCTAAATCTGCCACGCTCCCAGGTACTGGGCGTGGGGGATACGCCGTGTCACCAGGTTTATGCTTCATCTCTAGATACGTGCGATTGGGTCCAATACCTCGTGTTGAGTTTGCGAAGCCCAGCGGACCACGAGAAACGATGTGCTTGGCCGGTATGGCAGGATTACGTGGAACCACACGGAAACCAATCTCTTCGGGTACTGTATACAGCTGTTGGAAAATGCTGCCTTTGTGAATAAATCAATAGCTTACTTGGCCGTTGACTGGGATAGTGACCGCTGGATATTTCCCAGTGCCATATTCGTTGGAGATCTTCACGTTCAAAAACAAGTGTTGAGGGATCGCCAATAAAGGGATGTGGCCATTTCTTTGACCGCATGCCAAATCTCTTTGCGAGCGCAAAGGCGACGAATACGAATAGGCAGAATCCAGCGAACAGTATTGCAGAGCCTAGTCTACGGCCAAAGCGTGCAATAACAGAAGAGTGAAGGCGCCGGAAGTTGGGATAAAATACACGTAGCCGTCGAGTATGGATACCAGGTATTGGGATAGTAAGATGCAGGAACCAGCGTGTGTGATGATGGCGACGGCCATACTTTTCCTCGACAACAGAGGAAAAGTAGCTCGGAAGGCGAGGGTGACTGGAATATGCTGGACTGCTCATGGCCCAGCGGATGTCGGGTCGGGCCAACGTTATTTCATAGAAAATGTCCGATCATTCAATCATAAATATTTATTGAATTCTGGTCATGGCGCGCGCGGTCATGATCAGGTTTCACTGCTGGAATCTATTGCAAGATGTACATCTATTAGTACATGTCAAAGCACATTCGTCAACATCAATATATCTAAAACAGTTGCTAGGAAGTACACTCTCTCTGAATACAGGACACGCGTTAATTCTAATCAGTGAGTTAGTTGGATCCTAACACCTGCAGAGACTGCAACTCCAGATCAGCTGAATCTGTGGGCACAGTCAGGATACGCATAGTGTTGGTGTGGCCGAGGCCGCCCTTCCAGCCCTGAACAGCAATGATTGTCGAGCCTGGGGTGATAACGCCCAATGCAAGGGCATTGCGCAGACCAAACCGAATACGGTTGTCAACCTGGGAAATTGTATTCAGCCACTACGAGGTTGCGAACAAGTTCTTCATCTCACATCCATTTGCCATTGGTGATCTTGAATGCCTCTGGGCTCGGGATACCAGAAGGGATAGCAACCACGGTGGAGGTGAATTTGACGAGCGGTTTGTTCGTTACGAGTGACTGCATTATCATCAGGTCTCGACTGATATACCTTGTACAAATGGCTCACCAGTCAGAATAGGGACTCGCGGACGGTACTTGGAGATGAGACGGGCAGTGTTGCCACTGGTGGAAAGAACAAGAATGGCATTCGCATTCTGCTCCGAAGCAGCTGCCACCGACGCGATGGCAACGGTCTCAGGAGTTTCTGTAGGACGCGTTTGGATGGACCTGAGTTCATCGTACAGAGGTGGGTAGCAAATGGCAGACTCGGCGAGCAGGCATGTCTCTGCCATCATCAAAACTAGACAATACCGTGAATGAATGCTTAGGAGGTGAATACACGCGATGCATACCTGACTGGATCGGGTACGAGCCCTTAGCAGTTTCACCGGACAACATGACACAGTCGGCGCCATCCAAGACCGCATTAGCGACGTCGCTAACCTCGGCACGGGTAGGCCTAGGATTATACTACGCCAAGATTTAGAAAATGCAGGGTCAATGTAGCATGAAAGTTAGTATTACCGTCATAGACTGCATTGAAAATAGAGCCGTAAGTACCATGTAAATTATGGTGAAAAACGTATTTCATACCTCGAGCATCTGAGTGGCAACGATGACAGGCTTTCCAACAATGTTGCACTTGGCAATCATCATTTTTTGGGCCAAGAAAACCTGCGACGCAGGGATCTCAATGCCCAGATCCCCACGAGCCACCATAACACCATCAGTTTCCTTCAGGATCTCGTCAAAATTCTGAACGCCTTGCTCATTCTCTACCTTGGCGATGATTTTGATGTTCGCACCGTCGGGACCGAGTACAGTGCGAATATCGCGAATATCCTGGCCTCGGCGGATAAACGATGCAAAGATCATGTCAACGCCATTTCGGACGCCGAATTCCAAATCTTTTTTGTCCTTCTCGGACAGAGCAGGAAGATCGACGTCAGTCTTAGGAAGATTGACACCCTTGCGGGAAGAGATACTACCGCTGTTCAAAGTGCGGACGTGGACATTGGTTCCGTCGATAGAAAGGACAAGGAGAGACAAGATGCCTAAGAATCAAGGTCAGCTGAGGGGTAAATGATAGGAGCAGTCTTGGCCAACCATCATCGACGTAGATAAGCTTTCCTGGGGCAGTCACCTTGGGTAGATTTCGCTGCGAATACGGTGCGGTTTTAAGAAGGTGAGAAAAAACCATGTAGAGCAAAATGCATACGTAGTCAACATAGACAACTTTGTCGTCGCAGATTTCACTATGCTTGACGTCGGTAGAGATGATAAACTCGTGCCCAGGAGCAACGGGATACTAAAGGCATCATGTATAATCCTCCTTTTCTATGAAAAGTTGAACTCACGTCAACACCGCCTCTCGTCAAACCTGTACGTATCTCCGGGCCTTTCTGTCAACCACAGTCGCATTAAGGTGAGACACAAGCTCGAGGACGACAGAAAACACACCGTGTCAAGAGCAATTGCGACAGGACGGCCATTGGGATCGGCTAAGAGAACAAGTTGAGTGAATTTTGAATGAAAATCCGAAGATTATCCTACCCGCGACCATCTTCCTAGTGTTGTCGATTACGCTTTGATGGTACTCGTAGGAACCATGAGAAAAGTTCATACGGACTGATATATTTAAATCAGCTGCAAACTGATCATGATAGACCTACTCACCAACATTGACACCAGCGAGGCGAAGTTCAGCGAGTTTCTCAATCGTGTTGACCTTGGGCCCTGGAGTAAGACGGGGATTAGAGACACCAGACACGCATAGTCAACGACGATACCGATGGTGGCGATGATGGACGTCTGTTAAGCATGTCAATATGAAGAATATAAGACAGTGACAAAGGTCAGACTTTACGCAAGAACTTGGTCTTCTCGGTGGGGACGACGGCGTAGGCAGGGTTGAGAGTGGAGTTCCACTCGAGCTGAGAACGGATGCCTTGTTCAGAAGAATACATGATGGGTCAATGGTCAGTCGTAGAGAGGCAAGATGTTTCGATTTATTTATTATATAGTCCGAGGTATTCTAGCTTGACCGCGCTTATCGATTCAAAGAAAGC
This sequence comes from Termitomyces sp. DKA64, assembly GCA_017657295.1. Classification (NCBI taxonomy): domain Eukaryota; kingdom Fungi; phylum Basidiomycota; class Agaricomycetes; order Agaricales; family Lyophyllaceae; genus Termitomyces; species Termitomyces sp. DKA64. The sequence goes on along the minus strand of JAGGAV010015537.1, from coordinate 211,181 downwards.
CACGTTTCATTACGTCACTTGACCGAAAACCAATTTCCTATAAGTACTGACTTAACTATGTATACACACAAGAAATATAACGTCCTACTACATCACTCGGAACTGCCAACCAGGCAGACCATTCTCCACGACTGCAGCCTGCGCCGCTTGTGCTGCCGCCATCCACGTACCTGCATCAAGACCTCCCACCGGGGGATTCCCTACCATATTTTGTAGGTCAAGCGGATAGATATGGTCGCAGGTAATCGTCCGCCCCGAGTGATACCCCACTCCATCAGATGGACGAATGAACAGTAGTGGGAGACTCCGCCCAGCAATGGACATCGGCGGCTGAGTCGCCCCGTTTGGAACTTCTGGTGTCGACCCATCAGTTCTTGGCGAGGGTTGATCACCGGCTGTACCCTCCTGATGAGGAGGTAGAACATCTTGTTCCAGTGCTTTGATGACTGCCTCAATGGTGGGCAACTCCACGATGACTATTGTATGTAACGGAGATGGCATAAAACGAGGCCCACCAAGTGTTGGTGAAGCACTGCCTCCTGCATCAGGTGGCACAACATCTTGTGGACCTCCAGGCAAGGCCTGCACAAACGGAGATACCGCAGTCAAAGGACCTGGTGCTGATGTTGGTTGATAGATACGATGTCGAAGAGGTCCGAGATTTCCGAGATAGACATCCAGCGGCGTCGACATCCTCGTTTTGGGGTCCTCATAGAAAAAGTTGGACACTGTCAATTCAATAGTATTATTGCCTTGACGGTAAAGGGGAGCGGTAAAAAGAGTTGGGAAGGGTGTTATTGGTATCTCTGGTATTTTGTTATTTTGCCCAAATGCGTCGAAAAACGTGTATTGGAACTTGGCTGCAACGTCGGAAGGACGTGAAAAAATCAAACAAACGGCAATCAATACAACACTCACATATGCCGACAATTGTCCAGCAAAGATAGTCATCAACCTCATCGGAGATGATGCGGACATTATCTTTCATTTCGTCTCGTACTCGAGGGGATGAAAAGAGAAGTGGATGGGTTCCCGTTTGAGACGAAATTCCGGGCGACGGTGACGCTACCACGCCCGGAGTACCAGGCAACGGTCCTGCAGCAGATAGATAATGCCTTGACCCATCGGGATTTACACGCTGGAGGGCAATCTTCTGCATTTGGCTCACGGGGCCACCATCATCGGCAGAGACTCTTCCTTTGTCAACTTTGCGGATGATCAAAGGCGAGGTCGATATTCCCGAGTGGGTGTCGGAAAGAACGATCTCACAACCATAAGTTACAGGTTGGGGACCAGCTCCTGAGAAAAAAAGGAGGAGTGTGTGAGTTGTACACGACCAAGTTTCTCATCACATGACAACACACCGACGGGAGCCGCCTCAGTTGGACGACTAACAACATTGACGTTGAAGGCAGACCACGCGACATTACTGGCACAAAGCTGAGCATGATCGATGGTCATATATTTGGTGCGAACAGTCTGAGAATTGATGCGGTTGAACAAGGACACCGGTCCTCCCGCCAGAATACACGACGAAATGTTACGCGTCTTGGCCGTTTTTTTAGATGGTTTAGATATAATTGTCACAGGTGCTGAATCAAACGTGGCCCATACCCGACCAGGGGGAGCTTCAGCACCCTCAGGCGTGAGCGACGGAGGTGGCTCGGCAATGTCAAGAGAAAGTTGAAAACTCTTCGCTTTAGCAGTCCCGGTTACGTGTAAAAATTTGAAACTCGCAGTCATGTTATTGTCGAGGGGTGCCTTTTGCTCAAAAGAACGCTCTCCACTTTCGGACACGACAGCCATGGAAAGCTGCTGGGAACGTAGATGCCATACAGGGCCCTCAATGTGAACAACGGGAGGTGGACAAAGAAAACGCTTCTCTGTACCATATGACTTTTGCGCAACGGCAGCATGAAGGCAGATGACAGTGGTCATGGGCATGACACGAGAGGGGTCATGCGTGATATGGTCACGGACGATGCGTCGAATCTTGGTGTGCGGGTCTTCCTGACTGGGTTCGTCCAACTTGCGCTTGCCCATGGCTACCTTTAATAGATAGGAAAGGTGAGTACGCGGATCGATGATCAAGAGGGGACAGACTTGAGAGACGGCGAGAGAATCACTATCGGGAAGAGCTGCCCAGGGCTGGCCGTTTGAAGGCGGGTCTTTCTTCGTAGCGGCAAGGATAGACTGGAGAGAAGCATTTGGGTCGGTTGTGAGGATAGCTGGCGATGGGGAACGGGTTGAGTTTACGTCTGATGAGGTGGACTCGGGCTGCTTATTAGATACCTATAGCGCGTTCTCGAATTCATTACATTTTTACAAGAATAATAAAGGGGAGGTATTACAGGTAAAGTTACAGCTGACTGTACCGAGTCGGATGGGGGCTGCTGGGCAGGCTCGCCAGGATCTGGCTGGACCATGTGGAGGTGGTGGTCGATGTAGAAAGGATCCTGGGAGCGCGACATACTGAGCGTGAGAGTGTGCGTGAGAGCGGCGGCGGGAAAAGGTCTCACGAGAACTCAACCAACGTGTGGGAGTTTTGTCTCCCGGCCATTTCCGGCATCAAATTTCCAAATCGGGAAGTAGCGGTCGACAAAGCTGGCGTCGTCCCCCGCCAGAACACCGCCCAGCCTTTCCAGCAGCCCACCTGGCCAGATATACATCAGCCAATTCTCCCCGCATTGTGTCTGACATACCTAATTTGATCGACAGCACCCCCAATTTATCCTCGCCTTTTATCGCTTCCTCTGTCATCCTGTCCGACGCCCCGAACAAACTCCCCGTCCTCACTCCTCTAGCCACTTCCTCTCCCATCCAGCCCCACTGGGTTTCTCCAGGGAAGAACCCAGACAAGTTGAACGCGTCTGTGCGTTCCTCTTCTCTGTGCCTTTCTACAGCTACCAGTGGCTCGCTCTTTATATCCTTCATAGCTTCTTCAATCGTGTGAAACGACGCTGCCCGTACCAACAGTGCCGGTGTTAGCGCGAGCACTCCGTTTGGCGCTGACTTGGACCTTGGTAGAGTCATACTTAATGTACGCCCAAACAGCGAGCCATTTCCACCGACGTCTGTATGATGTCAGCAGGCCGACTCGGAACTATAAACCTGGTGTATTAAAAAGCTCTGTCATGTAACGTACATGTCGTAAGCGCTAGTATATGTGCAAGAAACGTCTCCAAGAGAATGGCGGGCGGGTGGCAGTCCAGGCAAGAAGGGTGTCCCAATGTGATATGCAATAGGTAGTAGATAGGTGTCAATATGTACGTAAGAGGCGTCAGTCCGTGTCTCTTCAGCTCAGAGGTTCATTGCTCATGCCCTGACTGCGCCTCCTTCCATCTGGAAAAGGTACGCCGGTGCTAGACGGTCGCAGGGGCCGTGAGTCACGCTTTGAGCCTGATCCACTGCTCGTCGTCACCTCAGCCCTGTGGCTTGCCTCTGCCTCCTGATATCTCTGCCAGTCTTCTACCTTCAGTGTCGACAGGCGTTTTGATGATGACCCAGTTCGCCCAAGCCGATCGTGACTCAATGAGCGCGAATGGCGCCGCCCTTCCATGTGTCCCAACGATTTTCGTCCCTTCCAATCTCCGTCATCTTCAGATCGCTTGCGACGTTCCTTTCCGTGCTGCACAGCCTTTTCCTTTTCCGCCTGTCTTCGTTTGAAGGCCTCCTTTTCTGCAGTTTTGTTTCGTTCCCAGCGCTGACGTGCAGCTGCGATTTCGGCCTCCTCCTTCTCCGCTTGCGTCAACGGCGCCTGAAGATCTCGCATTTTCTCTCGGTGTCGTTCATTCAGTTCCTCGAAAGTACGTGTTCGAGCATGTAAAAGACGTTGTGGCGTAGGCGACAGGACGGCAATTGGCTTTTTAGGTGGAAGGATAGTCACAGGGACGTTGCCACCTGAAGAAGTACGTTGATGCTTAGCTAGCTTAGACAGAGGTACATCCTCAGAGGAATCACTACTGTGATGGTCAACGAAGCCTAAAGCACTTTCCCGTTGCTTCCGTTTGGTTAGCGCTTCGGAGACTGCTGGCGGGATCGGCTGCCTGGGTGCAACAGCAGTGGGAGTCGTAGTAATAGGAGGTGTGATGCCTGACGGTGGTTGGAGGAGCTTCCGCTCATGGAGATAGGCATCCCATTCCTCGTCACGGGGAGGTACACTGGTAGGACGAGTGATATCATTAGAGGGAGGTAAATATCCTAAAGATGAAAACTCCATTGAATACGCCCGCGCACGGGGATTGGTTTCTCTTGGAGGTCGTAAATGGACTGGAATGGGAAGAAGAGCACTAGTGGCATCAATGCTCAATGTTCGTCGTGAAACAATAGAAGGGTGGCGCGATGTACTCGGAGAGGAAGATGCAGGAGTCTCTGATTTCAGTGCTTCTATGGATCGGCGGATTGTCTGTATCTCCTGTATAAGCGATTCTTTGCGCTTGAGTTCTTCGGACTCGTTCGTGGGATGTGGGACCTCCTTCTTCTCTGTTTGGCTCTGGATAGGGGTTTTGTCGGAGGCGATAAATCCCGAAGGTACATCTTCCTGTATTCCCAAGCCAAGATCAAGAGCAGGGAGTGCCCCGGGGCTCTGCAAGTTCCTTGCAGCTCGTCGAAGCTCTTCATCAGGAGTGGGAGCTGCCTTGAAATCAGAGATATTGGAGTGTCGTCGGGTACGACCATCAGCAACAAGCGTAAAAGTCGAAGAGTAATGCTCAGCAGTGGTAGGGGAATAAGAACCGTCTTGGTCCTTTGCAGGCAAGCTGGAGAAACCACTCTCCTGTCGACCATGACGTAACAGAGTGGGATGTTCAAGCTCCCACTCTGCCCGTTCATGCTTAATATCCTTGAATCTTTCAGCGGCGACAGCCTCCGCATCCCGATCACGTTTCTTTTGCTCTTCAGATATTTCGCCCAATTTCCTATGAAGGATAGACAGGATGCGAAACTGAACGGCCGCTCCCATGAGAGAGATTGCTCCTATCAAGCCCAGTTCGATCTGCATAATTTGGGAAACGGGGAATTCAATGCCGTGGTCCACAAATTTGGTGAAAAGTGATTTGAACCCGAGGTTCCAGATGTAAAACTGGCAGGTTGTGTGAGCTCATACATTAAAGAAGCCAGGAAAAAGTAAAAACCTCCTTGAGCCCCGCAGTAGTGAAACAGTCGACTCCCAACATGAATGCAGAGGAGCCAACAAAAGCCGTGGAGATAAGTAGCATGTGATAGTGTATCTTTATTTGTTGCGTTAGTTATGCATGCGTGATAGTTAAAGGTGATGGACGTCGGCTTACCCTGGGGATTGTACATAATATGAATCCGATGACGGCACAGCCTGAAGACAGATAGTTAGCACGAGGGAAGAATGAACAATGGAAGGAAACGTACCAATGTAAAGGATCCAACGGAAGCCAACCCCCTTAACGAGGCCCCCATTCTGAAAACACTGAATCCAGAGTGCGACGGCGAATCCTCCCCATGCACCAATGGCGTAACGTGTTGCTTTCCAGAAGAAAATAGCGATCGCACCACCAGCAAAGCCCGCAATCGCAGACGAAAGAACGAACATTCCGCGGCGAGTTTTGCTGGGGGGGTTGACTGCGGCGAGAATGCCAAACTTGAGAATAAGAACGAAGCAAACGAGTGACAGAGTGTAGAAGCCGATCAGGAAAAAAGAAGTCCTGAAGAGCAGGTTGTTCACGAGAGACGTGTTAGTGAACGACCGACATACCACCTATTCTTGTGGCCCCAGAATGCAGAGGGTAGGCCTGTGATGATGAGAAGTGCGCCTAGAACGGCAAAGGCGGGATCAAGTTTTGTGTCCTAAAAAGAGGGTTGAAAAGTGGAGACACAACAGTAGAAATGACGCACGAGGACGATGGGGGTAGGAGTGGGGGACGCGGAGGCAGAGGATGTAGAAGAGGCAGACGAAGACGAGGACGAAGGTGTCGGGGAGACTGTGCGGGTGACATTGAATGTGGTAGATAGGACAGTAGTAATGAGAGAATTTTGGTTGAGTGTGCGCGTGGATAGAGTGGTGGTGAAATTGGCAGTGGTGAGAGAGAGGGACAGGGAGGGGGATGGAGATGATGACGGGGCCGACGAGGGCGACGACGACGACGACGAGAGCGACAACGACGACGAGGAAGTGGGGCCCTGGGCTGCGGCGAGGGCGAGCAGAACAGGAAGGACGGACAGAAAACGCATGACGGGGGAAGCCAAACCAAGCCTCGGGAACTTCTCAAATCGTTCTTTGTACGGTCAACTATCTCCGCCCAGCCGATCACTAGTACATATATCACCATGCATCATGTCCACTCCATTTCTAATTTCAGTCAAAATGCACAAATGCGGTCGGCGTCTCCTCAATAGCCGCAAGGATCCTCAGCATCTTCGATCCCTCACTCACGCCGGTATGTTTTTCTTCTCCTTCTTCCACGTCCTCCCCTTTCTCCACAACCGTGATTACCTTCCCACCGCGCCCAAACCGTCCCACGCGTCCGGCAAGGTGTACGTATGCATCGATCGTCCGCCCATTTACTTTTGGTCCATCAGGGATCCCCATGATGAAGACGTGTGTCAGCCCTGGCAAATCTAGACCCCGTGTCGTAGCCAGGGTTGAAACAAGCAGAGTCGGGTTATCCTGCCCGCTCCCATCACCTCTTAGGAGATGTGACCGGCCCTTCTCGCCAATCAGCAGGTCCAGCCTGTGGGCATTCACTCCCATCTCCTGGAGTTCATACACTGCACGCTGCACCGGTGACGAGGACGGCAGCACTAAAAGTGCCACTGACGGGACGTCGAGCGCAAAAGCAGTTGCGATAGCTTCCATGGCATTTGGATTGAAAGGTGTTGGGGTTCCTTTGTATTCTTTCACGAACAGAAGAACATCAATGATTTGTCTTGACTGAATCAACCTTAATGACACTCACTCTCTGCCATATTGGGGTCAGTTTCCACCGGTTCTGATACTTCCGTGGATGCGAAAAGCGTCTGTGGATCAATTGGATCTAGATGATCCGTCTCTGCATGATTGACTGGTGGCGGTTTTGCACCAGCAATATTATTGATACCATCTTCTGAAACAAGTAGAACAGAATGAGAAATGCCAGTCCCTCCAAGTCCATGATGAAGATTCGCGATCAAGGCTTGCTGCTTCTCAATGAAAGCCTTTCCACTGCCCCGTACTTTCAATAAATTGTCCCTGTTCAACCATCCGCTCTCTTCAAAGAGATAGTTATTCAGATGTCGCCTCAATGTGGCACTGGAGAAAATCAGCTGTGGTTCCTCTGTCGGATACAAATGCAAGTCTCTCCGCCGCGATTCCTGGACAATCCCCGGCTCATCCTTGCGTATTGCATTTGTTTTCTTCCTCTGAGAATATATAATATCAAGTAACTGCCGTGTCACTCCAGGATGAGCTAAGAGCTTCCTCTTGGCCTTGAGCGCTGCCTTGTAGTAGGATTTACTGGGATCCTTGTTAGGTACAGTCTCTATGAGGTAGTCAACTTCATCCACAACAACACTGGACAAATGACCCAGTTGGAGGGCCTGAGGATCTTGATTATACACATCCATGATTGCTTGTGGAGTCCCAATCAGGATATGCGGTGGTGTCTGGCGCAGAAGGCGAAGACCGTCTCCAAGGTGACCGCCGCCATCGCGTACCAATACTTGTGCAATAGTAGTTATGAGTGGAAGAGGCTCTGTAACAGATGTCATTCGTTCGATCCAGTGTAAAAGTTGGTAGGCAAGGTCGCGGTGAGGCACAAGGACCAAAGATGTAATGTGTCGAGGGATTGACTTTTTGCCCGTGCGTTGTGACGAGACCCTTGGCTTGTTCAAAAGGGCAACTACAAGTCCAAAAGATCTGAGGATATCACGTCAGAACGCAAAAGACAGCTGAGAATTGCGGACTCACTTTCCAGAACCCGTGTCATCTTTTAGTAGAACATCTTTCCCGGACAAAATAGCTGGTATAAATTGTGCTTGCGTCTCCGTCGGGGTTTTGACATTAGGAAATGCCGCACTGAGAGATGCGACGATGGGAGGGTGAAGGCCGAGGTCTCCAAATGTCGTAGGCTTCGGAGGGTCTATTGCTTCAGGTAGAACGCTAGATCGAGACCGAGCAGGCGGCACAACACTATCGAGGGCTTCGGCTTGTGCTTCCGCACTGCGACCCATAGATCGTACAACCGTATATTGGAAGCATCGCACTTTCTGCCGACCTAGGTTCACCAAGGTTGGAAAAAAAGATTTCATGTCATGTCACGTGTCACGACAATGGATTGATCCAAATAAATGTTTTTCAAAGTCTGATATCTCTTGTCGCAACTATACCTCAACCCGAATTTCTGTGTGCACAGAACTCTAGGACAGTTCGATTGGGAAAGGTTATGCATGTCAAATAGCATCAAAAGCTCCACTTGAACTTAATTAGGAGGTCCTCATCGTGACCGAAACTCAGAAAAATTCTACTCGATAAATTAGACCGGGTCTGGTCGACCCAAAAAAGAGCGGTAAACCTTTTCCTTCAGGACACCTTGAACCTCCCTCTTCCTCGGACGTTCAAGGGCGCTGAAGGCCGCTTGAGGAGTTGGCCGCTAAAGCCATGCGTAATATTATGGGTAACGTCACGTGCACAAGCGTGTGGACAATTTACTTGGCAAAATCCGCCTTGCAAGGGTCTTAAAAATCAAGGAATCTGTTCCCGCAGACTTCTAGACGAAGTAGAATTCAAGGTTTCTGTGCGGCCGGATTTTGAGTAAAAGGAATTTACAGATGCCATTCAGGAATACATCCGAAAAGGGTCATCTCCTCCATCTATACGCACTTTTCGACGCGTCGTGGGTGCTCTACGACGCAGAAAAGATGCCAAAAGGCGCCTTGCATGACTTGGCCAACCTTGAAAGACATGCTCTAGCAAACACCAAGAGACTCTGTTATCGCAACTCAAAAAAAAAACTCAAAAATGTGGACAGGAAGAATGTATGTCCGTTGACATAATACTAATGGTGTTCTGAGTGTTTTATGGATAATGTAGTACATACCAGATGGATCCAAGAGAAGGAAAACCATGCAAAATTCTGAAGACACGATCATCAAACACACGCCAATTAACGATGCTTTAATTCAAGACGCGTCCATGGATACATGACACAGCTCCCGAAATACCGAGAAAATCAGATGAGCTTCAAAGATAAGCAGAGGAATGTAGTCCAAATGTCTTAATCTTCAAGACAGGCGATCCAATGAATCAGTTATCACAAGTGCGTGGAGCATTGTAGACCAATGAGAAGAAGGCATGATCATTCTAATGGGTATTATATTGAGGAGTACTATGACAATTGTAGAAATGATTCGGTACAAGTTCAAGATCTCATTCAGCCGATATATGCTCATAGTTGCCACCTCTACGATTGGAACGTCCACCGAACCAGCTGAATCTCCTGGAGTTATTGCTAGGACGTGGGACTGAGCGAATTGTCTGGTGATCAGTTGGCAAGCTGTTTGAAACCAGTGATGCCCTCTCCGATTCGTTATCGAGCTGTTCTTCGCGCTCATCTGTTTCGAATCTGGTAATGGAATGCAGCCGTCAAGGTCAACGATGCTACGTACCCTCGCCGAAAATTGCATCCATCTCCTCCAGTGGTACACCTTTCGTCTCTGGGTATACTGTAAAAATTTAACTCACAGTACTCGTACAATAGACACAAAGATACTCACAAAAGTACACTGACGAAGTTCACAATGGTTACATACATGAAAAAGAAATGTGCATTACATACCCAAAACAAAACTGCACGCGCAAAAAAATCCGTGCATGGGATAGAGTCGCCAGCTCATGGTTTCTTGCAAGTAAGGTGTTAGTTCGCCAACAATGAAATTAAAAAACCAATTTGTGGCAGTCGACAAGGAAACACCCTTTGCCCGGACGGAAAGTGGCATAATCTAGCCGATACGTTAATAATAATGGAACGTTTTTGTCCACAAATACAAACTTCAGGAGGATAGAGCCATGGCACGGGACCCCAACTACAAAGTCAAGATGAATTTGAGTATACTATGGAATAAAAACACATCAATGCTGACCTGTAGCCAAAAGCAGCATTGAAGATGATAACACAGATAACAACGGCATTAGGTGTTCGAGGTACATCTAGAGCCATCCACCAACCAGTGGCAACAAGGGCAGCGCTCATCTATATGGAAAACATTCAGACAGACAATACGAGCACGCGGTATGTACTACACACTATGACAGCACCTGACAGAAGAATGGTACGTCTTCCCCACCGATCAATAAGATACCATCTTTAATAGGGTAGATTGTGAGCAGTATATCTCGTACTTCAGGATGTACTCACGGAGGGAGTGAGCTTAGGATATAAATCAGGGAATTGAAGCCTGTCATCAATATAGCTTGTCGACCAATCCAGCCGGCCTCTAACACCACGTTGAGTGCTCTGCAAACTCGAAAAGTAAAAACACATGCCTTCAAAGACTCGAGCTGCAAAGATGAATTTAGAGTAACAATGAGATGGGAGAAGTGGAGGGCATACGGGCATAGTAGGATATTACTAATCATCCTGTATAAGTAACAAGACAATGATGGACCACAACGATTACTAACCGTTAATTCCATTCTATTATCCGGAGGTCAATATTAAATGTATAGGGACAGGTAAGATACGAACAAGTTGTGCAAATGCTTGAGATGACATTGCAAGTAACACCCTGCGTTTATACTTCTTCCACATAGAAGAATAAGAGCGCACTTCGCCAGAATCACGCTTTTTGGAAGGAATGAGTACAAATAATCGGATCATGAACTTGCCATTACACGTACTTCCTCTTGCACTTTCTCCTTGATCTCCTTGAACTCAGCAACAGCAATTGGGTTATTGAGATTACCTCCGTGAAGATCTGCAAGTACTCGCATTCCCTCAGCATCTTTATCCGTGTCAATAAGCCATCTATCAAGTGTTAGCATTACATCTATAGAGCGCAGCAATGATATCACCGTGGGCTTTCTGGCATAACGAGTGATCCTATGGCCAAAATAGACCCAATGATACATTGGACAAACAATGGTGTCCGCCACGAGAGATCTTTCTCGAGGAAAGAGCAAAAATAGCCCGTCCACTACGTGAGATGAATGTCAGTCATTATGTCCAAAGTGTCTTGATTGATACATACTACTGAGGAAGAATAGCCGATGATGTTACCGGTAAACTCCATACAAGCAAGCGCGCCACGCTGCCGGAGAGTTAGATGCTGACTATTTCAGAGGCATGGACGTACATGGTTTGGTGGTGATATCTCACTTTGGTAGATTGGGACGATCGTCCTGTTTTCGGTTGGAATGATTCAATGGATATAAGTAGGCACGTACGAAAGAAGGCCAACACCAAAGCCGCTGACGAGACGCCCGATGATCATAGACCAAAAGCCAATCGTGAAAGTTTGGATAGCGCCTCCGATTGTGAATACGACAGCGCCAGCGAACAGAGTCCCGCTACGACCAATAAGGTCTCCAATGCGTCCAGCAGCAATGGAAGTGACTGGAACAAAGTCTACGAGTCAACATAAAGCTGTATACCAGGAAGGAGGACGACAAACCAAATGCACCGACTTCAAGTATGGCAACCATGGTACCGAGGGCGATGGGCCCTGGATTGTCGAAGTAGGCCTTGAAATTAGGGCCCGTAATTATGCCGCTCATGACACTAACAGCACATTGGTGGACTCGGAAGGATCTTGATTGTCTGAAAGAGCTTACCCTTGGTCATAGCCAAACTGCAACGTGTTAGAACCGAACGACTCGAGGGAAGGACTGACTGACCAGAAAGACGCCGAGACTGGCAAAGACGGAGATAGCGTAGAGTAGTGGCTGGCCCACAAGCCGTCGACGGGGGTTAGTATGAGTCTCCACCATAATGCATTGGTAGTTAAATTTGGGCAGCTGATATACAACTTGGCAAATCTCAAACGACACGTTCGGCAAGTGCCACCCCTAAGTAGGTTCGGAGCATCCCTGCTTACATAGCGCAAAACTCCTCGCTCAAGACGTCTTGAATTTTTCATTAAACTTTCGGAATCAACACCACTCAACAATCCCTCTTGCCACTACATCTGGTAGCAGTACCCCTCAAACTTTAAATATATATGGGGAAAGTGTCCTAACATACAAAGAGAGGGATTTTTGGCGGCTGAGTAAGATGAATCCAATGCATTAGATAAGAAAGCTAGGCGCAATGTATCTTTCTGTCCACTTTATGTCCCAAATGCATAACAAAGGCTTGGTCTTCCAAAACACTATTGATCATGATGTTTATGTTCCATTTGTTTCAATGACATACAATATTCGTAAGATCAGGATCGAGAGGCGTAGCAAGGATGAAAGAGGCTGCTAAAAAGGGGACCGCCTAAGTTCCATGATGTTTGGTATCCTCGAAAGAACGGCGATGGCGGTGGTTGATTGGTTAGTCGGTATTACCGGCATGGTCCGCGTGTGAACAACCGGGGTCCGCACTAGTATTCCTTCGATTCGACGCAACAAGTGTTTTTGGAGAAGGTTATCCCTGACACACAAAACCAAACATGCACTAATTTCGCGAAAAACCTGATGCCGCGTCTGCCGCGTGATCTGAAGGGCCTGGTCCGAACACCTATACTTATAACAACCCATGCCACCACGGTCCGAAGCCTCAACCGACGACCTCTCTACCTATGACTCGGATGAAGAATATAGGCTCGCACAGCAAGAGTGGGAAGAGACTGTACAACAATTGCATCTGCTCGTCTCTGTCGTAATTTTGCCCTTTTTTGGCAAATACTTGGGTCGCCGTTGGAGCCAGTGGGGTCAGTATCTTGTCCTATCAGTAGACAGGTACCTAACATCGAGAATTACAGCCTATGCGCGTTATCTCCGTGTCGGTTTGAGTAAGGCCTTCTTTTGGAGCTGAAATACACGTACGAAAAGGCACTAGTGAGTGGACCATCCACGTAGCGAAATTCTCTTTACGACCAATATTGCTGTCCTCGCCAGAAACATTTCGACGATATCGACACTGCCAAAGCATGTATTTATATATTAATTGGCTTGTATACTATCTTTATCCAGCTGTCGAGATTTGGCTATCAAATGCTCCAATGCAGCCGAAGGTCGATGACCAGATGCAAACATATCCGAAATAATCACTTCCGCCAATGCCCATTTCTTCCTTTGCAGAAGTCCCCGCAACAAAACATACCAGGTGTTATCATTTGTCAGCTTTCGTTGTTGCATTTCCCGGTAATATGAGAGGGCTTGATTGAGTCCCTCTGACGATGGATGCTTCAAGGAGGAGCTGATTAAAGTATTATATGTCGCCTCATTTAGATGAATACGACGTTTCTTCATGCGCCGTTCAATTTCCTTCCGCCATTCGTCCTTCCGTCTTGAGTCTATCTCTTCGATCCGATCGAGACCCGTCAGAATGGAAGTGTAGGTCTTCACATTTGGTTGTGCCGCGGCATCCTCCTCCATCCGATATAACAGTCGCATAGCGGTCTCGAAACTCTTGAGCGTCTGAGCCTGCAGTTGATGGTCGATTATTGCCGAGTACGTCACGACGTTGGGCTGAATTCCCTGCTTTCTCATGATGTTGATCAAGAGGTCTGGTGCATCATCTCGTCCGGCGCGAAGCAACGCAGAAAGAATAGTAGAAAAGCTGTAAACGTCTCCCACAACTTTGAGTTCCGCCATGCGGCCAACAACACTAGCAAGGCCCTTGAAATTCCCTCGCCGCCCATAGTAAGCTAGAAGAGTATTGTAAGATATGAGGTCAGGTTTGGGCCCCTGTTTTTCCATCTTATCAAGAAGGACCTGTGCTGCGGTTTCGTCGTTGTAAGATAGAAGGCCATCAATTACAGTGTTGTAAACTGAGAGGAAGTGGCCCTTGGGAGCTCCCTGAAACGGTAATTTTTCAAAAGATTGGAAGAATCGCAAGGCTTCGATACGCCTTCGAGCTTTAAATAACGCAGCGATCAACGCTCGATATGTCAGTGCATCAGGCTGGACGCCCGAAGCTTTCATAATGTTCCAAGAAGCAACAGCATCGTCAGCTTCGTTTATGGCGCCGTATGAGTCGATGAGAGTCGTCCACAGTGAGACACCAGGTGTAAGCCCGAGCGCCAATTGGTCTTCCCATAGCTTGGATGCTAGGTCACGACGCCGATGTCTGAGGAAGACGGAGAGAAATGTCGTCCAACAGACTTCGGTTAACGCGACAATCTTTCTGGGTGTCTTTCTAGTCGACTCGGGAGCGATATAAGCGTTTGGTCCAAAGAGCCCATCAGCAATAGAGTTGTACAATTTCTCGAGTGGCTCCGTTGAATGGCGAGTCGCCAAATTCATAATATGCTTCGAGAGCGAGATGGGTTTGGAGATCATCCGAGCTAGGTCTAGTCGGGCGATGAAGGACTTGAAGTTCGCCGCAAAAGCTGGATCATGCGCAAAGTTGGCAGCGATGAATGAGTCGACACTGGGAAGATAGAGTCGTATCCCCGTTTCTAGATACGTCTGCAATGCAGATTCGAAAGTGTCTTGACTTGCGTGCGCCGCCATGGTAACGAGGAGTAAAGTCATGCGTCCCTGCGTGACCCGCATACCCCTGTCATGTTCGTCGGACACCAAGCCATCGCCTTGTGAGATATACTCGTCTTCGACCTCATCAACATTCCAAATTTCTTTTTCTCCTTGAGCTTTCATATATTTGTCATAAAGGTCGATGACAGCTGTAAAATCCTTTTGCTTAAGACGCAGGAGCAAGAATGCACATAAGGCGTCCGTCGAAGAAGTTATAGAGTTGGCAGCCTGTAAAGCGACACGTATGTATAATTCTTCATCGTCGAGGCTTAATTTTCCGGCAGACAGCTCTCTCAGAAGAAACTGCAAGCCATCTTCGACCTGGGGTGGTGGTAGAACATGAAGAAGCTTCCGTCCGTCAAGAAGGCTTAGTGCTTCTAGGACTTGGCTCGTATCATTTTTATCGCGTGCGGAAAGCAGCTGAGCGTGCCCCTTTATGACGAGGTCAATCTGGGCGGCATCAAGGCCGCGGACAGATGGTAAGAGGTAGGGAGTTTGCTTGAGAGAATTGCTGGGCTCTGTGGAGTGAAATGGAGGTGCAAGGTTGAGCCTAATGGTACTGAGTGAAAGTGACTTGCGGGCAGCTCTGTTTATTAGGGAGGGACCGAGGAAGTCCAAAAGAATGTTGGACTTGTGTCGAGTAGCAATTGAAAGCATTTGGGAGTTTTTGCACTGCCACAACTTCCTCCATCGAACTAATCCTTGAACCTTTGAATCATGGGTCACGGAAACTCTAATAAATTGTACATCACCCACGCAGAGCACACAGGCCAGTTTGGTTCTCATTCAGCCTCCTCCGGATACAGGGCGTGCGTCAAAACTCTAATTTCTAATCCTTCTCACCTGAATTCATGGGCATTAGCAAAGCACAAGCACCGCATCCCGGTAACAGAACCCCGTTTGATTCATGTGCGCTTTCCTTTCAGCCATTCACCCATCCTGTGTGTGCGCGCAACAGTGACGGAACTGGCACCGTTTTTGATCTCGTCAATATAATTCCGTGGTTGAAGTGAGAGACCTATTATTGATCATCCATAACTTAATCCAGCTCTTTCCAGGCAGCATAATAACACGCATCCCATTACCAAAGAACCTCTCGCACCCACGGAACTCATTACTCTCCACTATTCGCGTAAAGAAGCTTCTGGAGAGATCCATGACCCCATCTCATTCAAGCCTTTCAGCGAACATTCCCACATTGTAGCAATTGCTACTACAGGGAATGTGTACCTCGCAGAGAGCATCAAAGGAGGGAGAGATTTGGTCAGCGACGTATCCTTCAAAAGGTTAGTCATGATTATCCGATAAATGAGGATGAAGACTGCAACTCGAGACAGGCAAGATGTGATCACATTACAAAACCCACATGGTCTACCGCAAGCGTCCGTTTCTGTGCCACCAGCATCGGTAGCGGCTGCTACGTCAAAGCAAATTTCTTCTCAGAACGCTGAAACTAAACCTGCCGCTTCGGGAGGTGTGACTACGACGAAAGCAAAAACCGCTGTACCTTGTATGTTAATTCAAAAAGCATTATTGCCGTACTCACAACTCATCTCAGGGAATATTTCTCCCTACTCCAGTGGACTCCCAGGTGCTTCTCTGACCTCAACATCTGTGGACCCGTCTACAGCAAGTTCCAGGCTTCTTTGGGACGAAGTCCGTTGTCTTACTCGTGCTCTGATATGCCTTTTCTTATCGAGCTTCAACAGGAGGAATTGATGTTCGAGGATATATCCAATCCCGTCAAGGGTAAAGGAAAGGAGAAGGATGTAGGCAAGCGTCGCGCGTATGTTCGTTTGGTAACCAGTCTTGGTGGAGGGAGCTTGAATTTGGAACTATTTTGCGAAAAAGTGAGCCTTTTTCACCTGTTACTATTTCTCTTCTTATTCTAGCCAGGCGCCAAAAACATGTTATAACTTTCTTATGCTTGCCAAGGCGGGGAAATATGATAATTGCCTGTTCCATCGGCTCGTGCCTGGGTTTATGGTAGGGATTGTTTCAAGAGTTATTCATCATGCTTATTTTTGGTATGCAGATACAAACAGGAGACCCGACAGGGACTGGCGCGGGCGGAGAATCCTACTGGGGAATACCTTTCAGAGACGAACATGACTTGAAAGGGGCTGCAAAACATGACGGTCGTGGGGTCCTTGCTATGGCAAATAAAGGTCCTGCTACCAATGGGTAACTATTGCTCCTGTTTTCGCCTGCCTTGTATCTTATAGGTCGTTCTAGATCCCAATTTTATATCACTTTCAAGGCTGCGCCTCATCTTGACAAGAAGCATACGGTGTTTGGCAAACTTGTCGGTGGAGAAGGCGTTTTAGATCTTCTGGAAAAACTGCCACTCAAGGAAGGGACCGAGCGCCCAGCCAAAAGTGTGCGCATAACCGAAGTTGTGATGTGAGTCCTGAGTCCTGAGTCGGTCTTCATTCTCACTAATCGTCAATCAAATTAGTTACCAAGATCCCTTTGATGATTATAAAAAGCGCCTGGCTAACAAATTAGCAAAGAAGGCTCAGTCCAAAGAAGCAAGCAAGGGCAACCCCCCTGAAAAGAAAGAAGGGGACGAAATCAACTGGTTTGGTGTCAAAGTAGGATCAGACAGTATCAGTGCGATTGCGAGTGGGGGTGTTGGCAAATACTTAGACCTCAAGCGACCACAGGTTATGACGACTAATAGTGGAGCAGCCGACGAACCAAGAAAGAAACGCAAAACGGGTTTTGGCGACTTTTCGGGGTGGTAATAGTTTTTTTAATTTTTGTTATTGATATGGGAACATATAAGCTGTGTGAATGACTATCTAAAAAACTTGCTTATGCCGCCACAGGTACCTTAGCTCTTGTGGTATCATGTTCGGCAAGTGTGTGTTCAGTGACCGGCATCTCGCTGATTGGTTCCGATGTTGGTACTGAAGGCAATTCAACGATACCCTCTTGATCGTTAAGCTGAGATCGATGATAAATTTGGGTGACTGGGTGGAAAACAATCTTGAGCATACATATTGTGCTTGTAGCTCCAGCAGCTCGGTCTGGACAGCTTCCTCCTCATCGAGAGTCAGGGTGTTTGAGAGCATTTCTGAAATTTCCTGTTTGTGACAGAATTAATTCCTATGAACAAAAAAACAACCATGGCCAAGGTCCTCACTCTTTGATATTCCTTGGCTTCGTGTGTCTCTTCTAAAAGCTTCTCAACTGACTCAACATTCAACTCCTTGTGAATCTCCTTCAAAACCTCGTTCCCCTGTTTGAGTCCATGAAGGACAGACACCTCCACCAAAGAGAACTCAATTGTGGCAACCTATACACAGCGATTGTCTATGTTCATTTTGACAGAGAAAGGGAACTCGCATACCAGTTGTTCCAGATTTTCCAATTGACTATCTGTCTTAAGAAGCAAACTCTGTTGATACTTTCGTCGACGCAGCGCGATGACAGCCCGATCCTTCTGGCCAGCAGCAAGATGAGCTATAGCAATAGTATGCTCCTTGTCAAGTATAACTTGTATCTGCATGGGGTCAAGTCATGGAAAAGCCGGATGAGATGAGCGATACCTTCTTCTGATACTGTCGCAGTTTATCGCGCTGCAGCTTGAGGCTAGAATAGATATATAAGAGGACTAATCCGTCCAACAGAACAAAGACATACTCTAATATAGCACGATCCTGCGCAGTTATCTTGGGTAAGGACTGGTTTCCGCCCATGTTACATGAAGGGTCAACAACAGAGTGTCATGCGCGTTTCCTGTCGGTCCCGTTGATGCTGTGGGCTCAAATGAACGGATTCAGGATACAATGATAGCAGGCCGAGAAATAAACTATGCGTCCACAAAAATGACTGGATACAAAGCGTACACCTGTATCAAGTGTACGAATGACGGAGGACGGACCGCGCAAGTTGCGATCAGACTACATAATTTTCAGGTTGCATGTTCAAGCGGAATCAAACCCTTCCCTTTCCACGTCGTTGGGTGGGATGCTGCCCGTGGCTGCCAAGTGAATGGCTCTTCGACTACTGCAAATTCGCAAATCCATTTCAATCATTCGTAACTCTGCAAGGTACCATGATTATGTACGTTCTGCTACACAAGGTACATTCAATCCAATAGATATCCATTCTATTCTGACTTCCTAAATAGGTGGTATCATTCGAATACCATTGAATTCACCCAAGGTCATTGGCGTCGCCAATTCTCGGGGTGATAGGAGGTACGCAATTGACTTGGTCGTGTGTTCCCATACTTATGACCATTTCAGCCACCAAGAAGATTTTTACGCCTATGCGACCCTCTCCCTGGACCCAGAGGAACTCCGTCTCAGTGTGAAAAAGGCTCTCGGGATTGTTTGGGATCCTAGCAAGGTAGGAGATGCGTTCTCGGGACAAGTCACATTTATCGGCATCTACGATGGGTTGGTACCTCCTTTGTTTTCCTCCTCCAGGTGTACTCAGAAGCTCAGGCATGGAGGCTCAGCAGTATCTCAATATTTACGCCAAGAATTGCACGGGATCTTTGAGTCGGTCAATAAAGCTACAATACCTGAGCTCTTCGCCTGGGCCAAGGAATTAGGCGGGTACTTCAGGAGATTCCAAGGTGGCGCTCTCGCCCCCTGGATTAACAGCACAAAAAATACACCCCCCTTGGATTTAGAGGCTCGTGCTACGGAGGCATTTTTCGAGGCGCGTCATTTCAGTCGTGCAGCTATACGCTTTCTGCAATCACTTAACATGACAGGTGGACCGAAATTTGTCTTCAGATACAGTTTCCCAGTCATGTGGCGCGACGGCATCAGTTGTTCTTTTGCATTGTCTCGATGCGCCTGCGATGCCTTTCTTTTCTTCCAAGAAATTGGTGCTGACGGTAGCTCATTGCGGGTAAGAACTTTTGGGGGGTTGTGTCGCTTAAGCTTATATTCTCAGGGATACACGTGTATTGTTGTGCTCAGCCGATGCTGGACGAGTTGTTCCAATGACTGAAAATCATCATGCCGATGCACATGTAGAGTCCATACGACTAAGACGCATGATGGGTGCTTCCCTGATCACGGATTCATTCGGTGAAACAAGGTGTGTTGACATGCTCTGTCGAATTTGAATGGCTAAATTGATCTCTGATGTTCTGTAGATGGATGGGGGCACTAGCAAATACCCGATGGTCTGTTGTTCTGCTTGTGGTCAAGTTCGGCCATTTAATTAAATGTTCCATTTCAGTCTTGGCGATTTGCGCTTCAAGAAGTATGGTGTGACGCCTGAACCTCAAGTACAAACCAAGCTTTTAGACGGTGGCGCCCTTTGTTTCTCATTTACATCAGAGATCTCTTATTACTCATCCAGGGGAGGATTGGGCGTACATTGTTCTTGTGTCTGATGGGGTGTCATCAATTCTTTCAGATGCAGAGGTTGTTGACCTTGCTCGAGGAGCGCGGGATCCGAAAGCTGCGGCAGAGAGCATTCTTGCATTCGCTCAAGAACTTGGTGGAGAAGACAATGCCACCGCCATAGTTGTTCCTCTGGCTGGATGGGGGAAAATAGTTGGGCCTGATGCTACGAAGGACCTGCGCGAATACAGGCGGCGACAAGCTGGTATGTCATTGCTACTACATCTTATGTCAATGGCTTCATAATCTGCTTTAGTGGGGACTGAGCGTCAACGTCGAATGTAGTTATGAGACGAAAGAGAACTAAGCCCAAAAACTTTATCTTACTAGTGGAATTAATTCGTGTACTGTAGTCGATGAACAGATATGTAGACTACCAGTCTAGAAAATAGATTGCTCGACTAGCAAATGTTGATGACAAACATTTTGAGTGGCCAAGTCCGAAATCAGTACACGCTTAGCATGACCGAATCTCTGCAAGCTAAGCTGCAACTTGCTTCGGCCGAATTCCAGAAAATACAGGTCGAGTTGTCAACGGCTGTCGAAGCGCGACAGAGACTGGATGCACAACTCTCAGAAAATGAGCTTGTTAAGAAGGTTACTATGCCAATTGTCTGGAAATTTTGTGATTGCTGATATCTTAGATAGGAATTTGCGCTGCTGACGCCGGAAAACAAAGTATTCAAGTTAGTGGGTCCTGTTTTAGTAAAGCAGGATCAGGTAGAAGCGAAGAGCAATATTGAAACACGGCTGGAATTCATTCGCTCAGAGATGTAAGCACCCCCTCCTCACTTTGAACCCAGTTACTCACCCTTCTCCAGTAAACGAGTAGAGGCGCAGCTTAAAGACATACAAGGGAAACATGATAAGCAAAAAGAAGAGGTTCGATTCTAACGATTCTACTAATGCGCCTGCTGTTCAACCTTTTCAAAGATTATAGAAATCCAAACTGCTCTACAACAATTACCAACTCAACAAGCGTCAAAACCCGTCCAAAACTCGGGCATGGTTGCCGCGTGATGAATACCACTGACAGGGGGTCTTGCGATATGTCAGAACCTCGGAGTCCTCGTTTCTTTAGTTCGGTACGAGGATGTAAAACCTTCACAATGACGAAGTTACGCTTGCTCGCTCTGTCGTGCAGCTGATGCAATCTGAGAACGAGCAATTTCACGTTCCTTAGACGGACTCCTGACAATTCTCTCAAGCTTGAACCGTTTCAAAGCAGATATTGGTGGGCAGTTGCGAATGACCACTGAGTCGTCTTTGCGTAGTCCTAGATTTGAGGGCGAGTAAACAAGCATGTCACGAGAACTGGATGAGACCCACGATTCTTTTCGTCATGTACAAGATATTTTTTACTCCTTTCAATACGCTAACACGGTAGAGGTCAGACGAAAAAGGCCAATACCTCAACAATCCGACATACTCACCTTGCCCGTCAATTTGTGAATTACCCACCTCGATACTGTCACCGTGACAGTTTTATCCATACACCCTGCCTTCGTGACAACACCGGTGAAGCCCATAGGAGGCATGGTTGGTAAGACGATCAAAAATAAGGTTGAAAATATTGACTGCTTTCCATGGATGACAAAATTTGGAACCGAAGTCGTGGGAATCGATCTGGTAGGTTGATGCATGGACCATAAGAGTTAGAAATAGAATTCATGTTCAACTATAGACAGGAAGCCCAAGTTTTTGTAGTATGTATCCAATTGTGCTGTTCATAAATAGGCGAGACCAGTCCAGAACGGTATTATTTCAATATATAACAAGTAATTTACCACTAATGGTGTTTACTGTCGATGGCACATAATAGATGATGCTCACCTTGGGCCAAGTCTGCGTACATCTTGATAGCGAAGAGCTAAGACATTGATCCAAAAGGTAACACAGTAAAACAAACCGTGTCTACGAACAGGAAAAGCAAATCCGCAGACTACGTATGACAATATTGAATGCCACTGAAAGATAAGCGTCTACGAGATAGTTGATCAACCCCAGCTAATGTGTGTTCGTAAGGATATAAAGAGACTTAGATAAATAGGAAACAGGCCTACGAAAACCCAGCAGATAGCGAAACCTATCAGCAACCCAGATAACATGGGTGCCCAATTATGGAACACTCGGAAATGATGACCATCCGTCTGACTTGTCGATCCAAGTAGCTAGGTTGCTCGACTTTACCTTACGCGAACCGGAAGATGGAAATTTTCAAAAGAGGACCCGCTATAAGAACTATGTCCAGGCGGCACAGGATCCGGGCAGCACATTCTCGACCATTTATTCGTATTTTGGGTTGATAATCAGGACATACTATATTAACCATTCTGATCAAGTGTAATCAGTCATTAGGAAAAGGAACATACCGATATCACAGCTATTGTCCAACCAATCGGTATTGGGATAGACATAAGGCTGGAAATCCCAACATTGAAGTGATGATCTTCGGTGAAAACCACTTGAAAAAGAAGATACACGCAACCATAAACAAACTGAATGGAAAACACTTTGTCACTATGGATACAGGGAGGCATCGAGGTGGGAATACGCACACTGAGATAGACTATAAGCACTATCAACATCTCTTGAATGAAGAAGACCGACGGCCGAGCAAGAACCTCCTCCACTCGCTGCAGAGGGGTCACTACATCTTTTTCTATTGGAGCATAGTAGCGATCATCCCACGTTTCTTCCTGTTCCCTTTTCCCTTTTTGAGCAGGGAGACCAGGTCCATGGAAAATGTGTTCTTCGTGTAGTTACGAGAAATTTTCACTTACACATGAGTCTCGGGCATCGTGAAGTGATCAGCTACCAACAAAAACCGGCCTTGCACCTAATGAGTGACAGGCAGCAAAGATACAAGGCCACCACACAAATAGAGCAAGAATCCAGAATACCCATCGCCATGTGGTATGTTCTCCAGAAATCCGGCGGCAGCGGCTGCTAGAAAAGTTCTACAAATGGTACCACAGTAAAAATAGCAAGGGCCTTGCCTCTTGCTTCAGCATCCCAAATGTCAGAAACAAGGGCTCTGTGAACGTTATTCGGATTTCAAATGAACGCCGTTGCACGCCCAAAATCTGTCAAGGGGGCAGTAGCAAATACGCCATCCAAGAAGCGAAAAACAAGCATGGAGCCAGTGTTTTTGACCATAGCTGCGACTGTTCGAGAAATCTGATTCGCAGTGAACTTGAGAAGTACACTCATGTCAGCATACGGTATAGACAATGAAAGTGTAAGCAAAAATTGGGCGGCGGTCATACTGTATAACGGTCCCCACAGAAACGGTCTTGTGACGAACGAGACGTCAAATTTTCGATCCCCAGAGGGCTGTGCAGACCCAACGCAATACAGAGATATTAGGAGAATGCTTTCTATCTCTGACGTTTGAAACTCCTCCACTAAAGGTTCAACAGCAGCTGGGTCAAATTGAATCGTTGGGCGGGAATTGGAGTTCATCATGAAGACACACATAAGGAACTAGAGAACGTTTTGCATGCTTTGGCTGTTAGTTAGAACAGTACAGTATACAGTTTATCTTACGCACTGATAACTAGGAGTCCGCTCGCTACGGTAAAACCATCGTTACAGTCCAGACCAATTCTAGAACGGAAGTCAGTGGGTGAGAGTACTTGGGCTCGATGCTGGTCGGATACCTTCGGATGAGTAGAGTCAGAAGGATCGAACCTGACCGGGTAAATATCGAGCGCATGTCGCGGCTGAGTTCCCTTGTCAGCTACAGAGAGGTCTGGGGCTCCGGAGGATTCCACATGTCGCGAAATTTTGGAGGCTGCAAGGCGTGCGACGAGCATTGCCAGAGACATGGAGTCAGTGCCGTTTCTTTGCCATTGGGCGTTAAAAAGGGTAAAAAGATTATACACGAGAGGAACTACAATGGAAAAGACATCATCGCGCTTGAAGCTGGGACTGAAGCTAAGCTTGAGATCTCGAGAGCTTGACTAATCATAACAACTTCTCCAAATTCATGGACTTTACTGAAATCTATAAACAGTCGTCCTCTCTCGTCTCTTTCAGCCCTGGAGCTCAGTTCATCCTCACAGCCATCGAGAATAGGGTCATCGTCAGGCGCACAGATACCCTTCAAATCGCGCGCACCTGGCTACTAGACGCGTCGCGATCACCTACCCACGCGTCTTTTACAAGTCTCAAAACAAAGCCAAGCTCAGTAGCACATCTGGCTTCCACTCAGGAAGCATGGATCTCTCATTTGGGGTGGTCTTGTGATTCTGCGTTCATTTTTGCTGCCTGCGCTAAACGTGGAGTCGTTCATCTCAAAAAATTACAAGACGAAGACTGGACAGGTCGTATAGATTGCGGAGCGGAAGGTACTCACCACGTGGTCCTGCCTCAATCTCAGTGCTCTGACGCAGCCTGGCAGGCCTGGTGAAAGCTGAGTGGGCTCCCGACGGACGGACGATCCTGTGTTTCTCTGAGTGGGGTGTCAGTGTTTTTGCGTTTCTGCTTTCCCCGATTGTAACATCCAGCTTGTTAGTTACGTGTCACTGTATGGTCATTGGTGACAGGGGCCGCGACTTATATTCAGTTCCCTGTGTTTCCGGACAAAGGTGATTTGTCGTGTTCAATACACTTTACACCAACATTGGTATAACTCTTAGGCTATGCATTTCGTGCGGATGGACGATACTTTGTTCTGGCAGAACGTCACAAATCTAAAGAAACACTGGGGGTCTATGACGTTTTCGATTCTTATAAACTGACTAGAGTGAGTAAATTACTGAAAGATCCCTCGATGTAATGTGATGAAGCAGCGCAGCACTTCCCGCTTCCCACAGCCTCACTGTCATCTTTATCCCTTTCGCCCACAGGTGATCATCTGGCAGTGTGCGAAGGCTCTCTAGAGGTTCGAAGGTTATCGACCACTACTTATCAAATGTTAAAGTTTCAAATTAGTATAAACTCTACATCTTGAATCTTGCCGGAAATATTATTGCCACATTTTCTCCTGATTGTGATCCTGGTCTCGGGATCCGATGTATTGCATGGCATCCAACTGGCATATTTCTCGTCGTTGGTGGATGGGATGATAAGGTGTGTCTGATCATCCTCGTGTCCGCTACATGCATCCGATCATTTCTGACACTCAGACAGATTCATATATTGGATAACCTTTCTTGGTCACCAGTCTCCACTTTCGAGTTGTCAAGCAGAGTGCCAACTGGCGTAGTATGCCTTGCTTCTTTATATTGGTTACAGATCTCAGCGGTATTGAATTCTTCCCGTTCAGATAGTTTGGCGAGAACCTTCAAAGTGGCTTGAGGCTACCGAGGGCCGAGGATTTCTTTCATGTAACGTGATCTGCCATTGAATGCTATGTCTACTGAGGACACTAAACAGATGAACGGCTTCGAGGACCATACACAATCCCGATCACAAGGGCCGATGTCACCAAGCCAT
Source organism: Termitomyces sp. DKA64 (assembly GCA_017657295.1). NCBI lineage: Eukaryota > Fungi > Basidiomycota > Agaricomycetes > Agaricales > Lyophyllaceae > Termitomyces > Termitomyces sp. DKA64. Next base: position 185,738 of record JAGGAV010015537.1, on the reverse strand, counting down.
ATCCCAAAAGCGGGATATTACAAATGGAGTGGAATGTTAACGGCAGTTTACTCTGCGTTCGATTCGGTGCCACATTTTTCTGTTTCTGATTGCACCTTCCTGATCACCAAAAATAGAGGACATGCCTACAGCTGTTCATATCTTTGATTTTCCAATATCTTCGCAGAGTTTTAGCCCAAGGTTACGCTCTGTGCTTCTTCATGCTCAACCTGTCCAGCATGTACGCTGGAATCCTGTCCGTAAAGGCAACCTAGTTCTTTGCTGTGGAAGTCCTAGTTTTTATACATGGAGCAACGAGTGGCTAGGCGAAGGAGGGGAGGAAGAAGAGATAGCGGAATGCATTGGTGTACCAGCTAGTAAGCAGTCAATCTTCTACAACAAAGGATGTTCTTATTTCTTGCTTTAGAGCAATTTGATACAAAGGACATCAAATGGGCACCAGATGGAAAGGGGCTTGTGTTGCTGGATAGAGATCAATATTGTTGTGCATTTGAAGTTGAAGAAGGGGATCTTCCACCAACAGAGGCATGACTCACTTTGGATGCACGAATTTTGAGGCCATAGTACTTATGACTGACAAATGACTGGCAACATTTACTTTGAAAGCAGAATGATCGAAGCTTAGAGGTTACTTATAACAATAAATACGCTGTGATTATCACGTAACCTTAGTATACCTAACTTGAGTAGACTTTCGGCGTAATGTGAAGCCACCGAAGCCGGTCACAACGATAACGATAAAAGTAATGTCGTCTATTTTCTCACTTCGCTGGTTGCTTTGAACATTTACGGTGAAAACGTTAACGTTGTCCAAGTCTTCGCGCCTTGCATCTGAATTTCCCATTAATCATAGTCTGATAAATAACTATTACTTATATGTACACCCCTTAACCTTGCATGCATGTCATTGTTCGATAATGGACCACGCACGGTACAAAATGCTCAGAACCTCCCGTGGCTATCACTACAGCTATTTTCATCTAGCAGCTAAGGATTCTACTTTGCTTCCTCTCCTTTTCCTGCATGACTTCCCCACGACGTCCAGTATCTGGAAGGAGCAAGTTACCTACTTTGGGGAACATCATGGCTTTCGTCTCATCGTCCCAGACTTGCTTGGTTTCGGTGGTTCCTCCAAGCCTACAGATCCTGAGGCGTACAAGCCCACTCTAATCTGTCAGGATATTATCGACATCCTGAATGCCGAGGGAATAGATGTAGCAGTTGTCATTGGCCATGGCATGTTCGTCGTCACCAAAGATGTCAGGCTTCAACTGACGAGACCACTCAATTCGCTCCTCAGAGGTTCGAAAATTGCCTCACGGCTCGCTAATTTACACGATAGGCGGTTTCGAGGTTATGCTTTTCTAGCCGTGCCATACTCTGCACCGAGACCAAAACAGAAGGTGAAAGCAACAGCCATCGCTGTAAATTGACACTTCTCTACGATACTTGACAGCTTTTACTTATTTCTTTTCAGACGAAGAGAATGTGTGGATATGAGTTGTGTGGTCACATTCTATTCTTCGCCGAAGAGGATTCTGTAAACGTTCTTGCAGACCATGCAAGTTGGCACTGTACAGTAGAATTCTATAAATCTGACAATCTTGGAACCCAGATGCAATCGCTATATAGTGCGATGTTTCCCCTCGATCCCAAGATGTGGGTAACGAATGTAGCACCAATTGGAGCACTGAGAACATGGCTGGAGGAAGACAAAAAAACTCCCTTACCATCCTACCTCACACCCATGGTAGCTCATCTCGTACAACCTTGAGCTGTACTGATAGACTGTGGATTTTCTTGTAGCATCGGGATGAGTGGTTGTTGTCTTTCGAACATGGATTTTCCGCGTCTATGTGCTGGTTCAAGGTTGGTCGACATCTATCGCCCGGCCAATGCTCTCCCTCACTACATAGCATTGTTGAATGAGCAGGCCATCGTGTCAGGTATCAATGCCGCCGATGATAAAGGTCAGGATGAACACCTACTAATCAACTCTCGTCAATGCTGAACGGAAAGTACAGATATACCACTAGATAGATATGCTGTCAAGCAACCCGTGTTCTTCGCTGCGGCACAACATGATTACATTTCGCGTTCGGTGCTGGGGATAGCGATGACACATCACAGCTGCCCCGAAGCATCTATTCGGGAGTTCAACGCTGGGCATTGGCTGATGATCTCTCACCCTGCGGAGGTGAACGCGTCGATATTTAACTGGATCATGGACCTATAGCGTAGTTATGCTTACATAACCAATTGACGTGACGCGTATGTGCGGCTGATAATTTTCGGACAAACAATCCGGCTTCTCCGTTTCTCCCTTCAATGCTCCCTCGTTCCCTTCGTGCTGCCTCCCGTGTATCTCGTAGATTTTCTCTTCCGCCTATCCGATATTACGCTAAACCCTCCAACCCGAGGAGACCCACCAGCAAGCCGCCCCCCCGGACAGATGACCACAAGGGAGTAGAGAAGGAAAAGGGAACAGCTGCAAATGAACAGGGAACAGCTGCAAATGATTCTGCCGTGCAGGGTCAACAACCTGACGACAAGAAGCCTGCAGAGCAACACGATCAGGATTCTTCACCATCTAAACCCCCTCCGCAGAAGCCAGACATACCAAAGGTATTGGAAGGCTTTTTCCAGCAGCGTCAGAACCAGTCATCGCAGGAAAAGGAGAATACATCTCGCAAACCAGAGTCCAATTCAGACAAGGGCAAATCACATCCTGAACCTCCTTCCGGTAATAACTTTTCAAACAACCAACTAGCATGGATAACGGCGAGTGTCTTTGCCTATTTTGCATATGACCTCGCATCGGGGGGAAGTTCTCGCGAGATCACTTGGCAGGAATTCCGTACAACGTTACTGGACAAGGGCTTTGTCGACAAACTCACCGTTGTCAATGGTAACAGAGTTCGGGTCAAGTTACACGCTAACGCAACGAGTGCGGCATACCCTACTGTCCACTTCGGCGAATTCTACTTCTCGATTGGCAGTGTTGACGCATTTGAACGCAAGCTGGACGAGGCCCAGACGGAGCTAGGCATTCCCAGCCACGAACGTATCCCCGTTGCCTATCAGGACGAAGTCTCCGCGTTCAGTGCTGTACTCAATTTCGCTCCTACGATTCTTCTGGTAGGTTTCCTTTATTGGATGTCCAGGCGTGGCTCTGGGAGCGCAGGTGGAGGTATTTTCAGCATTGGAAAGAGTCGCGCCAAGCTATTTAACAAAGACACCGAGGTCAAGACAAAGTTCAAAGACGTTGCAGGAATGGATGAGGCAAAGGAGGAAATCATGGAGTTTGTCAAGTTCCTGAAGGAGCCAGCAAAGTACGAGCGACTGGGTGCCAAGATACCTCGAGGTGCTATCCTCTCGGGGCCTCCGGGTACTGGTAAAACTCTCATAGCGAAAGCGACTGCAGGCGAAGCTTCTGTTCCTTTCTTATCTGTCTCGGGATCAGAGTTCGTCGAAATGTTTGTTGGTGTCGGTTCTTCAAGGGTGCGTGACCTTTTTGCGTCAGCGAAAAGGCACGCTCCTTGCATCATTTTCGTTGACGAAATCGACGCTATTGGAAAGTCTCGCTCGAGGGGAGGGAACTTTGGCGGAAATGATGAGCGCGAATCCACGCTTAATCAGCTGCTGGTAGAGATGGATGGGTTCGGTACCAACGAACACATCGTGGTATTAGCAGGGACGAATCGCCCGGATATCCTCGATCCCGCACTCATGCGACCTGGGCGCTTTGATCGACACATCGCAATTGACCTCCCGGACGTTGCTGGCCGTAAAGGCATTTACAAAGTCCATCTTGGCCCTCTCCGCCTTGCCGAGGATCTTACGAAGGACATGGACAGTTTCGCACAGAAACTGGCTGTGCTCACACCTGGTTTTTCCGGTGCAGACATTGCTAATGTATGTAACGAAGCTGCCCTACACGCTGCTCGCAAGGCCGCGGAATTCATCAACTCCGTTGACTTCGATACTGCCATCGAGCGTGTGATCGTTGGTCTTGAGAGGAAGAGCCGGGTTCTTAGCCCTGAGGAGAAGAAGACAGTGGCGTACCACGAAGCCGGTCATGCTGTTTGTGGATGGTTCTTGGAGTATGCTGATCCTCTCCTCAAAGTCAGTATCATCCCGAGAGGCACTGGTGCATTGGGCTATGCACAGGTAAGAATAATTTTGTCATTGTTATATACTGGAGCTGACTCGTTTTAAGTATCTTCCACCCGATCGATATCTGCTCTCAACTCCTCAGATGCTTGATCGGATATGCATGACTTTGGGTGGTAGGGTATCCGAAGAAATTTTCTTCGGGTCAGGGAACATCACTACTGGTGCTCAGGATGACCTACAAAAGATCACTCGTATGGCATTTGAAGCTTGTGCCAATTATGGTATGAATGAGGCCATTGGTCCCGTTAGCTACGGGGGTGAAAAGGGCTCAAAGGAGAACTGGACAAAGCCTTTCAGTGAACGAACAGCGGAAATGTTGGATGGGGAAGTGCGCAAGATGATTACGTTCGTATTCTACCTTTCTTCTTATCCGGATACTCAGCATTGACACAGAGGTGCGTATGAACGAACGAGGAATTTATTGACTGAGCATCGGGAGGATGTGATCAAAGTTGCCAGCTTGCTCCTTGAGAGGGAAGTTATAACTCGGTCCGTCTATTCCTGCGTATCACTACCTTCGTGTTTCACTCATTTGCTGTAGCGAGGATATGATTGACCTGTTAGGAAAACGTCCTTTTGTAGGAAGATCGGATGATATGGACAAGTGGCTTGATGAAAATCATCGCCGAAGAATGGTCGATTCTCCTGTGCCAGAGACACCGCCACCAGGACCAGAAGTCGATGACCCCCTTCCGTCACCAGCGGCCGCAATCACAAGGGTACGGGATAAATTAATGTTCTAAAGTGGTCATAATCGCCTTTGTATCTAATATATCTACGTATAAGACATACATAGTAACTCCTTCAACTGGCGAACAATCATACATGTTGTAGATCTACATGTTTATAATGTATATCGGAAGCCACTCCATTGATCTCCTTTGTCAATACGCGCTGCTTGCACACTCTCGTAACACCCGTTCTTTGCATTGGCGTATTCGTTATCAATACCTTCAATGATTTCATCCCGCTCCCTTCGATCACGACAAGCATTTTCGCGTTGCAGGAATGTCCCAAAAATAAGGCTACAGACAAAACCAATCGCAATGTACGCCAACACGATACCGTGTCCTAGACGATACTTGGACTGAGAACGATACTGTGCAGGGCTTAAGCATCGCTGAGTACAAAGGCGACATCGCAACTCACAATATTGGCTGTCACAGCCCCGTGAATATTTCCGAAGCCAATGGCTATTCCCAATGTGACACTACGTTTGTAAGTCCCTTCGATATTACTTGCAACCCATGCACTAGAAAAATTATCGGACTCAAGGAAAGACAGGCGAATGAGCGGCGGCGCCTTACACCGAATTTGCTGTGAAAGATATTAATAAGATTGAACCGGTTGCAATGTACTACACATACGGATGATAGGAAATATCGCACTACATACTCATCAATGTACCCACGTAAACAACGAAAATATAGTTCGACATACGAGACAGCCAAATACACAGCGAAATAAGACAACGCAGGATTTGAAGAAACGATCAAGATTATGTATGCAACCAATCCTGAGCAGGGATGTTTCGGTAAGATTTACAGGCAGGCAGAAAATTTCAGATATACTGACCAATGCCAAAAAGACCGCTGGACAAAAAGGAACAATAATATTGATAATGAGTTCAGCCACAGAGTCTGAAAAGTCAGGGCGCACAGGTTAATATGATAGCGACGCCCGAGCCGATCGCCCAAAAACCCGATGATACAAGTCAAAATGCAACCCCATACATAGACGGGGACAGATAGGAGATTTGCTTGGGTTGAGTTAAAACCTTAAGGTGTGTTCAGCACCCGACAGACCGAATCTAGATATGTATCAACCTAGCTGTAAGGTTGGTAATAAATGAGAAGAATCTCCGTTATAATACACACTTAAACTGACCTGGTTTATGATTGTGGGCGTAAATAGGGAGAAGGCGTACAGAGGACCATCACTTCATGGGAATCACATCAGGGAAAATCACATTTAACCGTAATTTGGCTGCATACAAGCCCATGTAAATCCCCACTATGAATCCCAGGTCAATGATAAATGACAGCGGTTACAACAACTGAGAGAACCCACTGGCGACCCAGGTCTTCCAATCACTCAAACTCTGATATACATAAGACATTCTGAATTTTTCACCTCCAGCACTAAATTGCATGTCCTCTTGGAGGCGATGGATGACAAAGTCACCTGCATGATTATGAGATGTGACCTGGTGAGTAATATGGGTTGACATACGCTCTTCTTCTGTTAGAAATTTCGCTGTATCAGGAAAGTCTTGGATAACCCAGTACGAGATTGGGGCCACGATTATGGTGATAAGTCCTTCTATGATAAAAATCCAAGCCCAACCTAAGTAAAAATGGTGTGAGTCCTGGTCGAAAGGCACCACAACGAGGGACACACCAGGCCTGTTGCCAATTCCATCCATGTTTCTGATAGCCGCAGCCAAGAGTCCACCTGCGAAAATGAAGATGATAGAAAATGGCATATCATGGAACTACCCACTGAAAGCTCCTGCGATTGTTGCAGACGAAAAGAATACCGCGATACGAAGACCCATCTCCGAACGCTTATACCAGCTGAACAGCACAATGAGAAAAGAAGATGGTTTCCACAAAATAAGGCTTAATACCTCGAAATATAGTAGACGATCCCTGGATACATGCCGGCTTCAAAAAGTCCAAGTAGAACACGCACGGCTTCGATTGTGTCGATATTTGTGGGAGGAAGCAAAAAGGTGAACACAACTCACTCACGAGGCCACCATAATTATGTATGACACCATGCAAAGTCTTGACAAGCCAAATGAGAAAGGAACACTAATACTCAGTAAACAACACACCATGACAACACCCCAAAGAAAGATCACAACTGAAAGCCATACGGAGGGTCGGAGTTTACGAAGAAAGACATTGCTCACTGGCTGATAAGAGACACAAAGATCCAGAAGCCATCTCAATTTGTACACAAAGATACTCGCCTCAAACAATGCATACGGAAAGAAGAACACTGTTAGAGCTATCAAATACTGGTCTTGATTGATATGTATATCGTCCGTAAGATCGTATAACTAAAACAGCATAAAAGTTAGTCATAGCGCGTCGAAAACTGCGAATACATGAGTAACCTTTGCGTTACCGATGCTGCCCCTATCCATAAAGTTCAAAAGATATAACAAAGTTAACCATGGTATGACGCGTAGATCTATTTTCCTCAGAAGTCGTCGCTCGTCAATACTTGAGGTGACTATCCCTTTGCGATCACCTTGATACGACGCAACACTTCCTTTGGGGGTCCACTCCATGGAGAGAAGAAGAATTGGAGTGAGATCTGTGAATTGAACTGCATGCCGGGTTATACTTATAGCCTTTGGGAGAGTTGTGACAAAAAAATCTCCTGTGTCACTTCCGTAAATAGGAATAACACACCTAAACACGTGGAGATAGTGGAATCAAATGGACGTAGTTGGAGGGGGCGCAACATCCTAAAAGGCGATGAAAGGAAGCGAATCGAATACTCATGATACGAGACAGGTTCCGACCGTTTAGAGCAACGTCGTGTGAGGCGGTTGACCCTGGACCTAGACTGAAGGCTTTCATATTCCCTATCCCATCAAATTATCATCCGGGTGTTCGGCGAACTTGCAATTTGCTCTCGCCGGTGGTGTAAAGTAGTGTAAGCTGAAGTACATAATGAAGAGTAAGAAGAAGGAAGTTATTCAGGCACGGAGGAACCAGCCGTAGACAGCAGGAATTGATTCCTGTGCAGATTAGGGTTCCGTGAGGTACTTACCCGGTTCACTATTATCACTTGATGAAGCTTAGCAGTAAACGTGTAATTGCTCTCTGCTGGTTGTAATAGCTTTGGTTCAATGGTTGACAATGAATCTCACTGAAAAGCTTTTTGATACACCTCTCGTCCTATCGCACCTTGGAGCCCTCGGAGAGATTGCCCCAACCATCTCCTCACTATTTCTGTTTCTTTCCCAGCTACTCTAACAATCGCGCCTGAATCGGAGGTCATGGGACTGAGGGACCAAAGGATATCCCCGGGAACCTTAGTTTTGAAGATGGAGATCTGGCTGTACAAGGCAGTAAGGTGTAGGATAGTTGATTCGACAAGCGGACCATGAAGGATGACGGTAGCGTAACAAGAGTAGGGTGCCAACCTGTCACTAATGGTGCGGACAGGAACTTTGTGAGTCGACTCGACCTGTTGTTCCTCATCAAGAAGCGTCACATCTCTGGCAACCCTTTTCCCCTCAACCCAAACTTCATTGACGCTGTAATACCGAGAAAAGGCCCACTCTTCTCCGATTGACATGCGACCTGAAGTCAACCAATCTAGAACCACGATGGACGCATTCTGGTATAACTGAAAAGTTTGGGTTTGATTATAAGACGCAGATCGGAAACAGGTCACAGGGTCAGGCAATAGTAAGAGCGTGCCTCCTGCAGCAATGGTAAAAGATATATTCTGCGTCGTTGCCTTTGCCGTTGCGGCCGCTAGTTGGTTATCTGTAACAGGAGAACCCGGGCTTGGCCGGGCGAGTGCAAGGCGTTGCGGGCCGGGGCGAACCTTGAAGACTTTAGTAGACCCCTAAAGTGTAGTAAAGCGTTCTTGATAATTTATCAGTCAGCACAACAGAACAACGGACAAACCTGCGAAAGCATGACGAGTACTGTTCGTGAATCAACACTGACAGATAGCTTTATCTCGTCTCCTCCGACAAGGCCACCACCATATGTCAGAAGATATACAACAGCCACCCCGTCCCGCGTTATTCGGGGTGCTAACAATTTGAGTGGATAAGTAGACGCCAATTCAGAAAATACAGCACCAGATCCATAGGATATAAGCGAAATTCGTCCACCTCCAGCGTGTATTTTAGAAATTGGTGCTGAAGGGCGGAATAATTGCATGGATAAGGAGAGTAATTTAGACTAAATCAACCGTCATCACGGAGACTGCGATTCGCGATCATTTGAAATTCATTCCGATCGATTTATACATAACTTGTACTTGTGACAAACTTTGGAAAGCAACGGCGCAAGAGTAGGTACTTATGGGATGGTGAAGAAATGAAGGCGACGGATCATAAAAGATAGTTGATCGATCGACGGAGGGCAAGAGGCTGAAGTAAAGAGCTGTACGAGACTAAGTAATAATAATGAGTGTAAGGGTGAGGGGATACACAGTGAGGCAGGGGTAAGACAATCAACTAGTACTTGCGTGTTGCAAGCGCTCGAATTTCATACAGGTAGGAACGATCTGGATTTGAGAAGACATCGTGTGGTGCAAGCGCTGATCTCCAGCCTTTCATCTCTACACGATGTCTTTCCTCAGCTACTCTACAGTTTTCCATGAACGTTTCGTCAACGTCAAACACCATCGACGCTCTTGAACCGCGCTCGCTGCTTGAGTCAGATATTGTCCGTGTGTGGCTGCGAGCTGGGCTGGGGACTTCAGCTTGCGTGGACGATGTACTCGAGTCACCACTTGACACTGTGGAACTGGTGTTGGCGCTGGTATCAGATCCACCAGGCTGCTGTACATTGGCACGTATGGTACCCCCTTTAGTTCCCCAGGCATCATCCTCGTCGTCCGCAAGATTAGCAAACACATCGGGTTCTTCTTCGTCTGGCGGTAATGTTGAGATCCAACACATGCGTGCCGGATCGAAGATCATGTTTCCTACTATCCGCGCGCCAGACGCAAAGGAACCCACGGGAGAACCAAGTGATGTGCCCGTGAGGTGGGTGATGAGGGCAGGGCGGCTAGATGTACCGACAGTAGCATCAAAGTCTCGTAGAACATGATCGTTCCCTTCCCACCGGAGAGTTGTTGGGTTCCATTTCATGTCTCCAACAACTGTAGCAAAATCGTAAGTATATGAACGAGACGTAGTCAAGAAGGGTGGAAAACCTTTTGAGCCATTCGTCCCACCTAGATTTCGTATTAGAGTAGGTTTTCTTCGCGTTTGTGGCGAAGGGGTTGTTGTAACCTTCTTCTTTGTTGTCTTGGGACTAGGTGGTTTTGGGTTGTTGGGTTTTGGAGGAAACTCTATGCGAGCTGTACGCCTCAACGTGTTTGTTGCAGGAGCGAGGGCAGTTGTAGGGACTTGCTCTGGCAATTTTATTAGCTAGATCGAGGCGAGTCAGCTGAATCTCTCACCAGCACTACTGCTCGAGCCTTCCCGTCGGCTCTTCTTTTTTACTGTCTCCTTCTCACTGGACTGAGATGGATAAGTGGCACCTGGGACACGGTTTGCGTATCCTTTCGGTTGCACTCGGAACTTAACTTCTTTATCACGGTCAGTGGGAAGGTCCTCGAGGGCATCGAGTTCGGTGCCGTCACCGAATAGCTGTTGGCGTTTAGGTCGGCGGAGAAGTTTGGGTGCCACAGGTTGAGAGGTGCTTGGGACGCGCTTTGAAGATGTAGTAGACGAAGGATGTGGTAGAAGAGGGGACGTTGAGCGAGGAGCTGGTGACACGCTTTGTGTGGGAATTGCTCCAAAAACACCAGATAGCGAAGGTCGCGCTTTTAAGCGTGACTGGCTAGGCATAGTTAGACGAAGAGCAGCAGGGTTAGATGAGGGAGTAGATGGTCGTGTAGGAGGAACCTTGAAATCTTGCACTCGACTAGTAGAATACTTGTGGGATTTGGCGCGCGATGCAATAGTAGGCTCCTCATAACGTGCCTTGGAAGATGCTGCCGCTGCCGCAGCTGACCCAGAGCCTGATGCATGGGTGTGGTTGGATTCAATGAGCGAGGATAGCGAAGCTTTACGGGTAAGACCGCGCATGCTTGCAGGAGGAGTTGGAGGTTTCAAGCCGGAATAGGATTTTTGTCCACGAAGACTTCCAGGTTTAGGAGAAAGGAACGACGTTGATGGAGAGGGTGTGGGCGTTGCAGACGATAAAGGTTGGAACGTTTGTGAACGATATTGGCCATGAAGGGGTGGCGAAGGTGATAACCGGATCTTCTGCAGTTGGCGAGCAGAAGATGGCGGGGGGTTTTGAGGGGATTTGGCTCGGTTAACCCGAGAAGGTAGACGGAGGGTAGACGGTCTATGCTGCGGAATGGTGTGACTTCGTTGGAAGGGCCGATGGGTTTGTTGAGATTTGAGGAGTAGACGTTTGGGATTAAGATCGGCATCGTCATCAAATACAAGGCCGCTTTCGAAATCGTCTTCGGGATCCGGTGCTGCAACTTGCAGCTGTGTGTTGGTGACTTGCGCCTTCTTCTTCATGTCGAGAATCTTGGTCAATTGACGAGCACTGTGGCCCGATTCGAAAAGAGAAGAAGGAAGAACGAGACCCTCAAATTCGTCTTGCTCTTCGTCTTGATCGGTTTCTGAGGCAGGTAGGGAAACAGAAGAAGTGGAGATGGAAGAAGGCGATGCATCCGCAAAACCAAGCGAGGAATATGCGTCAGAGGATTGGGATGACGAAGTTTGGTCTTTGTCGCCCCATTCGAGGGAATTCTTGGAAGAACGGTGACTAAGAGACAAAGGGGCGAGGGAAAGCTGCGTGAGATCGGAAGGCAAGGCGAAGGCATCTTCGAAATCCTCGTCGATGTGCGGCTGAGAGGGTTTGGGAGGAACTAATAAGGGAAGGGTAGTGGCTTTGATAGTAGACGCCCCCTCGTCGTCGTCGTCGTCGTCGTCGATGTCGGATAATGAAGCAGGAGGACGAATTGTGAACAATTGAGAAGAATTGGCTGTGGCGTTATGAGGGGGAACAGGATGGCATGCACGGGGACTCAGACTGAGCTCGGTATCCCAGTCCTCGTCGTCGGCATCCTTGTCGGATTGTGGGTGGATTGCAGCACCGTCCGGGAGATCGAAATCGGCATCGGGCCATTGCTCACGGGGGGCGACGCGAATGGGAGCGGGGACAGTCGCCATGGGAAGGAAGGAAGGAAAGAAGAAGAAAAGCGGACAAAGGAAACACCGGAGAAAGACTCGGAAAAAAAGACAGCAGACGGTGAGGACAACATCGACTCGACAATACTCATGTTCATTGAGGTCACGTCACGGTCACGTCACACTAGTACGGCATCAGGCGCCTCAGCTCGCGCGCATCGTCCACGATCTCATCTGACTCGCTCTCCGAGTCCCTCTCCTCCTCGATCCCTCCCTTCCATCCCGCCAGCCCCTCGTCCAGCCCCGCCCGCAGCCGCAGCCCCCGCTCTGCCATCGTGTCCGCAATCCCACTCAGCTCCTTTCCGCTAAACACACTCCGCAGGGGTCCAAATGCCAGTAAGTATAGATCTACATCAGAACCGAATTAGCTCCTGTCTCGCCGTTCAGTACTGTAGTCTCCGCCTTACCCTTCACTAACGGGCATTCCCCAATTGCCCGGAACAGCAACTTCTTGGCGTGTTGGAGCTCCCCAGTCCGTATCTCGAGCTCGATATATATACGCCAGATTATATGGCTTGCTCTTGTTCTAAGTTGAAGAAGTCAGCCACCATAGCAATACAAACACATTCTTCATACCTTTCACTATCAACTGCACCAGCCAATCCTCGACGCGTACGTTCAACCTCTCCACTCCATCGTCCCCTTTCCCACCCTGCGATCCACACTTCTTGCACCCTCCGCACTACACCTTTCGTCTTGTGGCCACTCTCGCCCAGCATTCCCCTCACGCGTCCCCATACCCCTTGACCGCGTTCCCCTTCCAAAAACAGCCCTAAAATAACCGAGTTACTCGGATACTCCTCCATGGCTACTTCCACACGTTGCCGTAGAACAGAAGGCGCCATCGGGTTCTTCAGAACTACTCCGTACTGGTAAATTGTCAGCAAGCATGCAACCAATAGACTTTCCCGACAACGGCCCCCTTTGCATTCTCCCTCTAATTGATCATCAAAGACCTGAAGCGCAGACGTAACATCGCTCCCGGTTAGAATTTCCAGTAAAGCACGAAGTTTGATCCATTGCTCCCGATGCTTCCACTTCTCTTCACCTTTAATAGCATCATCCAAACCACGCTTACATCGCAGTACTGCGACCCCGCCATGTCCTTCTACACCAGCAGAACGCAGCACAATCTGAAGAGCCTGTTCCGGATTCCCGCTGATCCATTCCATGTGGGCCCAGTCCCACCAGAGACAGCTCGTTCCAGTTAAGGAGGCGGCGCTCGAAGCTGTCAAGACCGTCTGGTATATCTTTCTAGCATCATCCATTCTCCCGCGTATCATCTCTAGACGCGCATGAGCTGCCCAATGAATCAGAGATTCATTCTGTGACAAGAGAGAGCGAGAGTGCTTCAGAGCACTTTCAAAATCGTAAGATTTAACCACCTAACGTATAATATCAAATTCAACTTACGTTTTAATATTGACTGCCGCCTCAAACGCCAATGTCAAAATATCCCAGTCCTCGTCGTTAGCGCCGATCCGTAGCTGAGCAAGGAGACGTCTGATGAAATCATGATCAAGTCCTTGGACATCCTCGCTTCCCCACATTGCAGTCTTTATCTTCCCTTTCTCAGACATCTTGATCACATCCAACGGTCCAACCACTCCAGATCCCCAGTACTTGATGGGGCTAAGCGGGTCCGCATATTGTTTTTCCCTCCCGACAATTACTCCAACAATTGATTCACTCGTTAAGTGGGTCTGGTTTGTCTTTGAAGGGAACAATGCATCAATAAACGGACACCGTGTCAGGTATCCTAGGTTCCATCTGTCGTCCCAGTCAATCTCGGTTGACGTAGACAATGTCAGTGAAAATCCAGGAATGTGGAGGCCAACAAAACAAAGCCATGCTTGTCGAAAAGCCTTCTTCGCCACGGCAGATGTCAGAGGCATCAAGAGTGGTCGAATGTCAGAAAACATTATCGTCGAGTATGGATCGTCTGTGTCGTCAGAAGAACGCGAAGGTAGAGTGTCAGACTCGTCCATGTGAGACTCACGCACGGCCCATTGTCGGTAGGGGTCAAGATCATTTATCTGCGTTTTATCCTGCATCTTGGGAGGAAGGTTTGCATGGTGCCCAGAGACCCAAGCTGCCCAGCCACAAGACCCGGCCTCACCGATTCGAGGTACCTCAGACTCCCAGAAGGCCTCGAAATGGTCGAGCTGTGTCTCGTGAGGTAGATCATAAAGTGCTTGTGGAATCTCGAACAACCTTACATTTCCCAAGTCGAGTCAGACCATGAGCTTATCGAAAAGGTCAGTCCTTACAGTTCCGCCTGAGCCTGAAACAACGCTGTCGCACGCTCCACATATCCTGTACATAGAAATGAATTAGTTATGAGTGAATGAGAAAAATCTACACCAACCAGCGCGTTGAAATATTACTGCGACGCGCCAGAAGATTCGGACTTTCGTTAGTTCGTCTTGCTCGCTTTGACCCAGAACGCCAAATATTCGGACGACATCCTCAACCAGGCCATCAACGCCACTCGCAGCCTGTCTGATCCTCCATTCCAACCACTCCATCCAGATTTCCACTCCACCAATTGTTAGCGCCTCTTCCCATTCTGTTCGAACTTTGCTTTCGTGCCATACTTCTTCTCCTGCCCTCAAGTATTGAATACGGAGGGCCTTAGAAAACCCGTTCCGTATGTCGGCGGCGAATGCACGGGCTATAATCGAAACGGTAATCTCGGAGCGAGCCTTGATTGCATTCTTGGATGAGAGTGGGATTGTCGAAAGCGTGTGCGATAACAGTTGAATCCAATTGTCTGTAGACCCTGGTTCGTCTGCAATTGCCTCCTCAATCTTCTTCAGCTTCTCCTGATACGACGTCAGTATTATCTCGTCAGAAGAGGTTTCATCGTCATCGTTGGAATTTTGATCAGACGCGTCGGAGGCGTCAGTATCAGAATCGGCACCATCTTTTGACATCGTGATAGAACGATATGACTCTGAACTGATACCCTGCGTGCGGCTAGTTGGAAGACGCAAGAATCCGTCAACCTCGGGATACTTATAGGTGTCTGCAGATTGAAGCACTCTTCGGATTGGAGGGGCAAGCAAGAGAGCTCGCGTATTGGAATCTGTCAGACTTTGCAGCTATCCAGGAATTCAAAGACATGAGGTACATAATATGAGAACGAAAGCGATAACCTACCTTCCGTCGATCCGATGAGCCAACTTCGATACCTTTACCACTACGACGCGTTACTGTCCATGAACGAGATAAGCCTAGAATGTGTCTGCCACCTTTTCTATCATGAGATGTCTTCAAACAACTCGGGAGAAGCCTTACGATCGATGATACGGTATTTGGGAATGTCTCCTGCATGTAGTCCTCCATACTGGATGTTGTACGGGTCTCCTTTCCGGTCTGAGTAATATAATCGCGATGTTTTGTTTGAAGCAGAAGAGGTGTCGTGCTCGAAGTAGTGACGGCTTTCCAAGGTGTCTGCAGTACCAGGGCTACCGTGACGTTGACGTTTCTTGTCTTTCGACTTCCCTTTCCTCCTTTCACGCTTATCCTTGTCGCGTGAATCTTTCTTAATTGTTTGAACTAGGGAGGGGGTGCTGCGGCCAGTCTCAAGGTCTGGATATGACGAGAAAGACGGAGGAAACGATGAGAAAGACGGGGCGGACATTTAGAAGGTTGAACATACGCCCCTGAAGCCAATTATCTCTTGTGAATTACGTAATTAAAATGCGATCCAGTTTTTTCCAACCACACTCCGCCCAGGCTGGTGTAGCATGCGACCTCTAACTGAAGATGAATCTAAAGCAGTTTTCACAAAACTCGCTAACTACATAGTATGTAAATTCCCTTGTATCCATTCACCTCTGACACTCGCGCTAGGGAAAGAATCTTGTTCACTTGATTGACAGACAGGATGAACCGTACTGCTTTCGACTCCACAAAGATCGTGTCTATTATGTTTCCGAATCGTCTATGCGCTTGGGTATATCAGTCGCTCGGCCAAACCTTGTCAGCCTTGGCACGTGCTTTGGAAAGTTCAGCAAAAGTGGCAAATTCAAGTTGCACGTTACGGCTTTGGATTGCATCGCGCAATATGCAAAATATAAGGTAAGTTTACAATTATATCGTTCAAAATGTTTCGACTGTACTCGGCGCAGGTGTGGATAAAGCCTAATGGTGAAATGCCGTTCCTCTACGGAAATCATGTCGTGAAGGCACACCTCGGGAGAATAACAGAGGATACACCAGAGCATCAAGGAGTTGTCGTTTTTTCCATGAAGGATATGCCTTTAGTGAGCTCCTTCTGTTCTCCGCACATTGCGACTTCAAATTCAGCTTTCTTCCGAAGGGTTTTGGCGTAACAGCTCGCTCAACGGTCGACACGCGGAAATTAGATCCCACTGCTATCATAGTGTTCCATCAAGCGTGCGCCTTTCTGTTTTATTCATATCCGTTCTTCCTGCTGACACAGTATTAGTGATGTTGGGGAATACTTGCGCGACGAGGTCAGTCTTTCGTCCCTCCAGGTTTTGATTCCTAGACTCATGAATTTCATCGCAGGACACCCTTTTCTAGAAATCATTGTACATCTTGTTCTGGTCTTGGTGGTTTGAGAGGTCACCACGGACCTATCCGTTTTATCTAGATCTCGATTCTGAAGTGCTCGGACGAGAAAGTATCTACTTTACCTTTCATGCGCAGGCGCCGTGTTGGAATGGCAATATGAGGATGCATTATGCATAGTGTCATACCAAATAGTCTGAGCATGAAATCGTGTACTTGCAAGTCTCAGAGGCCTGGTGAATATCTCTTGGCCATATTCTACCCACTACTAAAGTAGTAGTACATATGCAAAGTACATCAGTGCGGGCCGTCGTCGGCGTCGAGTTTTCGGATAGTGACAGATCGGAATTCGGAATGGCTTCGGATCCCTACACGTATTGGTCTGCACTCAGTGACAACGAGCTCACCGTTGAGAATGTTACTCGTACTCTTGGCCTTGCTCCAGATGATCTATGGGTTGCAGCGGCAGCAGCTGATAGAGTTGTAGACCATGTCGAAGTCCAACAAACACTACTCGAACTGGGCATAGAGAGAACAGATGCTGCACTGAAGAGAAGCCAGAAGGCAGCCAGTCCTTTGCTTGCGGCTCAAGAGCTACCAGGAGAAAATACTCCGGTGAAGATATCGGAAGAAATTACCGAAGGCAGAAGTGCTTCTGATACACTTCATACATACTTCGAGACAGCGCCTGAGGATGCACAATTGTGTAACCTACGGGCTACCCTATTACACCGTCTGGATCGGCTTAATACATTCGTAGAAATCAGTAAAGGCGCATCAAATCCCACTCCTCAGGACGATTTGGAGCACGAAGTGGAAGAATGGGAGGACGATCCTTGGGCTGACGAAACAACCAATACTTCCATGAACGTTAAAGAAAATTCATCGGAACAATTCCCTATACCCTTATCTGCATTTCTTGTGGAAGATCTCTATCAAATTTCATGTCAGCTAGCATCTTGGCAATGGTTTGAGGCCGTTCAGACTCTTCAGGCCCGCCATCGACCTCTCCTGTGGCCCCTTCGACTCGCTATACTGGACAACATACCTGAGCATGTTCACCCTACAAACTTTCGCGAAATCCTCCCAACCTTTGACGTGTTTTCAAACTTCGAATCAAAATTGCCTGGCAGACCCTGGAGGGTGGAGGACGATTGGTCAGAGTTGGATTGGGTCCAAACAGCTTCGAAGGATATTCCTTCAGTAGTCCCAACTGGGACAGAATCAACTCTGAACCATCGTCTTCATCGCGCTCTACTCACTCCCGACGACCTCTCGAAGTGGTACAAATCTCGCGTCGATAAGATCATAAACACGACGGGATTGATTGACATTGCGTTAGCAACGATTCAGCACGGTGCTTCTCAGGGTATCCCTGATCTTGATAGAATTGGGGAGGAATTGAGCCTTCTTTCTCGTCTCGTCTACGATGCCCCTCAAGGGCCGGATATCCCAGACGATTGGACTCTACATCGCTGGTCTTCCATGGAGCCATCTGCGGTAGTGAGAGCATACCTCGCTAATTCCACACCAGAATCCATATCAAAAGACATTTCCCGCCTCGTTCTTCCGTATCTATTCGTTCTCGAATCTCGTGCAGAACGGGAAGGAAATCCTGATCCAGAACTACCCAGCCGCCTTCTTTATGAATACGTCTTATCAGCACCACTTGAGATCACAGCTGCGATTTTTGAAGCTTCTAAACCTACATTATCCCCGTCCCAGCGTTTGATAAAGGACGATCAAGACATTGCGCGCCTCGCACTCGCGTGTTTATATGGCAATGATAGCCTGGATGAGTGGTCGACGATGAGTCGCATCTTTGAATGCCTCCCGGCTTGGGATATACCTCGGGATGAGGACAACGACGAAGATGTAATGGACACCACCATCTTATCCCTTGGTGCGTTTGTCACGCCCTCCACAGATCATTCCAAGTGCACCGCCTTTGACCTTTTGGTCTTCTTCAAACCTCTTCCGATAGCCTCGCTGTCGCGTGCACTTGACATCTTAGATGTCCATCTAGAATCTGGTGAAATTCTCTCTCGATGGAGCGTGCCTGCGCCTCTGCGATGGTTCCTCCAAAGCAATGGGGACGTCAAGGAACAGCGTGCATGGGCTAACAGAATGGCACGCCGAGCAGGAGGATCCGGTGATCGACTTGATTCTAAAGAGGACTGGGAGTGGCTTTTGGAAGACATGCTGAAATTGACAGGCAAAGGAGACACTGGCCTTCCTGGTGCTTTCGGGCTTCTTACAAGAGATGATATAATGCAGCTATTTCTGAGTGGTCTCTTGAGCACTGGCAGTACGTCTTCTGATACCCTCGCATAGATCTAGTGGAACCATAATCTCATATCATAGGGTTTGATATCGCGAAGGACATCCTGCACTCTTCATCCCACAGGCTCTTGATAGATGTTTCGAAAATTGAGGACATATGTTTGGAATGTTCTCGAGAATTCTACGATAATGCACAGTCGGGAAATCACAAGTTCGGTGACCTGAAGCTCGCCTATGACTGGTAAATGCTTTTCTCTTTCATACTGACGTCGAAAATTGATCTGATTTCTGTAGTCTGGATGTACCACAACTCAGTGATCGCATAGTTCTCGAAAAGGAGTTCATCGAGGCAACCTCGCGCATATCGTCATTCAATGTTTTCTCTCGACCCGGAATTGTGATCTCTCCAATTGAGATCCGTCTTACGAGCGACCGTCTTTCCTTGATTTCCCGTGTTCTTTCCAGTAACAATGACGCCTACAAGCATAGCGAGGTTATCCTCGACTTGGCCCATAAGCTTGGTTACAGAGATGATGTAGTTGCTGAAGTCAAAACTCTTGCGATGCTGGCAGACACGGCACTTCAGGCTGAAGATTTCTCTCGCGCATTCGAACTCAGTGAAAAAATGGTTGAAAAGGTCAGCAACCTTCGTAATACGTCATTGCTCGATGATGCCCGAGTTATCGAAGCTAGCGAGGTTTGTTGGGTTGCATGCTTCCAGCTTGGTAGGCAGCCCGAATTTGAGGATGTCGAAAAGAAGCTTTCTTTGTTGGGTCAGGCTTTGGAACTCTGTCCTCCAGAGAAATTACCCGATATTTTATCTTCGTGGAGTCGACTCGCAGAAAAAGACATGGATGTCCGGAAAGAAAGGCTCTTATCCGTAAACGAGAAGGGGATCGCTGCTTCAGCTTCTCGGGATCGCACTTTTGTCCCACGAAACGTTGCATTTTCCCTCCGAGCTCGTTTACAAGAGTTTCATATGCCTTCCCCTCCTTTACTCAGCACCCCTGACGCAGCAGCTCTTGCCAGCCGAACTTTCCGAAGCGTTACGGCCAGTTTCCCCTTTTCAGTGGGTCGCGGATCTCAGGTATCCGACAGGGAAGAATCTCGCACGAGCAGTCTCTTCAAAGGCGACGGAGAGGATGTTTCTGCGCATGCGACTCGTGTGTTTAACAAAGGTATAGGGTGGCTCATTGGGGCTGATGATGAATGAGTGTATGAAAAGGACTTTGTTGAAAATGATTCTTGACGATAATAATAGGCGTGATTCGGGATACAGGACAGGATTGTACCCATCGCTGTACAGACATATAAAATCTAGATACATATAGCGAGAGATCCGGGGAAGTCGTGTGTCGTATAGATGGTATTTGGAACAAACTGAGTACTGGAGACGCAGAATAGGGGCTGGCAACAAAGGGCCCAATAAACATAGGTATAAAAACTTGGTATAGGACAAATGAATGGCAATAAACATAGGTATAAAATGTGGTATAGGACAAATGAATGGAATGGTGTGTCAATGACCATCAAAGACGGTGTTTAAGAGAAATTTAAGGTAGTGCACTTCCGAAACGCGAAGAACTCCCAGTACGAGCCCTAGGGCGGCTCATAACACCCAAGTTCTTCGTATTTTGTGCTTCACCACCCGAAAATTTTTGGGTGCTCCCGACATTGGGGCGACGTTTACCGCGACCACAACGCTCGCAAAAGGTGCCTTCGCTTTCTGCCTTCTGCAGGTCGTCAACTTCGGCCTTGAGATCCCGGACCTGGCTCTCAAGCTCCCATATTTGACGTTGCCACGCAAGCTTTGCGTGTAGTATCCGTTCCTGCAAGGCACCGATGACAGAAGAGTTGTCTTCAAGAGTAGTGTTTGTGGGCGCTGTTAGCTTGGGATCTGTGCTCGAGAGATCAAAAAGGCTGGCCGAGCCAGGTGTTACAGGAGAGAAGACTCTAGTCGAAGAGATGGGAGTGCCCCCGTCCGTTTCCAACGACGGCCTACAGTCAGGAAGCACGATGTGATCTACAAATTGGGCACTAAAGGCTGTTGAGACCGGTCGCAATTTCAACGCGGGGAAATCGGAAACATTCGCGGGGGCACTCTGCGGCAAGACATTGTCTGACCAAGGGGGCTGAGGACCCCTCGTGAATGGAGCTGTATGCATTTGGAGATCCTCATTCTCGGCCGCAGGAAGAGTGCGCTGTGGTTGTGTATTGATCGACAAAGGCGGAATGGGTCGTTTGAGGTTTGGAGATAATTTGACGAGTGCTGGAACATCTGCAGGTGATGGAGTTTGTTCTGGTGATGAAAGAGATGCTTCCAGAGACAGTGATGGATCTGGAGTAAAATTGTGGTATGCTTTTGGTGTTTGCTGAGCTGTGCCGAGGGCCACATAGGCATCCGACAGTGATGGATCTGGAGTAAAATTGTGGTATGCTTTTGGTATTTGCTGAGCTGTGTCGAGGGCCACATAGGCATCCGACAGTGACGGAACTGGAGGAGGAGGCTCTTCTTTATCCTGCCCACGACCACCGTTGAACAACCTCATAAACCCACTCTTCCTGGGCTTCAACGTCTTTCCGCGTCCCACGTCAGCTTCGAACCTTGGCTGTCCACCAACCGCAATACTTTGGAAGGCAACCTTGGCTTTAGCACCAGCGCTTGCAGATCGGGCTCTAGCTCTTTGACTGCGAGGACTGAAATCACCGTCTTCGATGTCATAGCGCCTACTATCCACGTTGTGAGACTCTGGATGCAACATGAATGACGAGGGGATCGAGCTTGAAGGTGGAGAAAGTGCAACAGTTGGCTGAGAGGTGGTACTCTGCTTTCGTGCACGAGCTTCCTCGAGCGATATGAGTGAAAAGCCTGTGTGAATCACATCTGTCCACCCAGACAGAGTTTCCGCAACAGGTTGTGTGTTCCTGGAGAAAGACTCTTCGTTGGAAGGAAGTTTGGAATCAAGATGACGAGTGTTGACAGCCGATATAGGCGGCGAAATTTCCCTGCCTTGAATAGCAGAGGCGCAGTTTTGAGCACCCACTGAAAGAGGAGGATTGACCGGGGCTAATGTGGATCTAGTCTCGGACCTTGACAACCCGCTGTGAGCCATAGAATCTGTTCCGATGGTATCATTATGAAGAATCCCTTGTCCTGGTGACAAGTAATGGTGTTCTTCGAGCACCTGAAAAGCAAGGTCAGGGTTGGCGTAAGGGTGGAAGTCATCCGCATATGTAAGGTGATTATGAGATATGGTGGACTGGGCATCCTGAGCTTCATGTTGGGATAAGTTGGTCAAAGGAGTGTGATTTGAGTGAGTGGCGAAGGTAGAGGAAGGAAGAAGTGTAGTAGTATTGTGTGTAGAGTCCGGTCGTACACTGTTCAGAGGGGTTTTGGAACGAACAGGTTTTTCAGCAGCCGCGGATATCCTCAATGACGATGTTGAAAAGCTTTCTTGGGCCAAAGCACTGTGGATGTAATCAACGAATGGTGATGGAGACCAGCCCGCTGCACGTACTACAAAGCGCCTCTTGGATAAGATAGTTGAGACGACGTCGTTTCGAAGGACTGTTTGGATTTCGCGTGAGAACGAGTCGACTCGCCGCTGGGCCTACGAGCATTGCCTGTTCTTGGGCTGCTGGAAAAACCGAGCGCCTTCTTGGATGAGCCGAAGAAGCCAGAGCCGAGTTCCTGGTCATTATCGAGGGTGGTGTCATCTGTTTCCCAAGGAGCGCGGGAGTGGAAGCGCAGGTTGGGGCCAAGATAGCTCAATCTATGGGAAGAATCATCAAGAGAGACGTCGTTTGATTGCCCGTCATCGTAAATATCAGATGCGACAGACAGACGAGAGTCGTCGTCGAGGTCTAGCATACTGACGAAGGGATCATTCAAGCGTTCGCGGTTGGAATAACTGAAGATGGACGTGGTCGGCGACTGAAGTTGGCAACCTTCTTTAGAGCAAATAGCGTGATCTTCCCCCGAGACGCCGGGCCGCGCATTGCAGGAACCCTGCATACTGGGCGAGGTGGATGGGCAGAACAGCGAGCAGCCACTCTCCCGATTTCAGTCGAGCCGATTCTGATTCCTGCATTTTAAATATCATGCATCATGATCCCTATGTAATTCGCTTATTCCGCCACAAGTCTTGATTTTCCATCAACACAGCCAGGGTCCACCCACAGGGCCCGAACACAGTAGCGATAATAAGTACGGCCCCAACGACCACATCGAGTCCGCTGTCTATAGCAACGCTCGCTGTATCACGTAAGCAGATATCATCCCTTCATGGACCCCCAGGCCGTTTCCCTCGCCCCCTCGTCCAATGGCCGTGTCTCTGGAAAGTCTTGGAAGACTCAAAAATCAGCGACTGTGTATGTGCCGTGGTGCTTTTTCCAACCTTCGCTGACATTTCCACGCCATAGACGGTCACGATTGCCTCCAGGCGTAAAGACAAAAAACTGGGACGACCGTATGCGAAGAACTCAACAAGCTCTTGCCATCAAGAAGTTGGAGTCAGAGCTGAAAGAAGAAAAACGAGCCGAGATACAGAGGTAGTTGCTTTTTCCTTTCCTGGTCTCGATGTTTTCTTGACACCCGTAAAGGCGTCGGCAAATTACTCAGGAGCGCAAGAAGGCAGCCGAAGAACGGCAAAGACTAGAAGAAGACAAGGCAAAGGTCAGCTCTCCTGTCATGGTCCAACTCCTGTGCTCAACATCCTACAGATGGGTGCAAGAAAGGCAGCTCGACTACGCCGCAAAGCAGGACGAACCAAAAAGATCAACGGATGACCCATCCTCTCCGACTCCTTACTCCTTACTCCTTAGGCCTTCTCCTTGTCCTATTGAGTATATCCCACTGTAACAATATACATGTTGTCCAATTGATAGTAATGAACTGGAAACGGAGGTGAAATGTACACTACAGCGCCCACGTTGTATCGACCTCTCCGTCCTTCACAAATGGTACATCCAGTCCCGCGACCACACTTTCGCACAATGGACAGCTACTTGCAAGAACATCCTCAAGTTCTGCTCGCAACTTTTCCGTCTTTTCGCTAGAGTCGACACCAGTTGTGGGTCGCTGACTACCGCCCATTCCTGGCATCCAAGCCGGTGTGGTGATGAGTGCCGTCAGTGCATCAGGTACGATAAGATCACGCAAGCGGTCGCCAGCTGTAAGGACGCCTCGCCCGAGAAGGTTTGCTGCCCTGGCCCCGTTCTGCAAAGGACCGGGGATTGCACCAAAGTTAGCAGATAAAAGCGTACGCGCTTGAGAAGGGTTGGCTCCGTTGGATTGACTAGGGGGACCAATGGGTTGAGTGTTTGAAGCCGCTTTGCTTACGGTCAATTTGTTTTGAATGGTAATAATCTTCCTTAAAGCAGAAGCGGGCAAGTACTCTCTGACCTGAAAAACCAAGTGCATAGTTCAGCTTGAGAATTGTGACTGATGATAGGAAGACTATACCAAGGTAATGAGACAGTCAGCGTGGAAGGAATGTCGGCAGGGAAAGACATAAAATTGCCTGCTGAGAAGCAGATGAGAACAAACAGAGCACTGTTCGCCGGCATCAATCGTCACAAAACGGTTTTTCAAAGCGACAACATCCTGCTTAATAGATTCAGCAGTTTGTGTAGCCTCGTTCATCTCGCTCTTTAACGTCTCAATGTGATTGGAATAGCCCTCTAAAGCATGAGCAATCTCTTCTTTGAAATCGTCAATAACGACAAAGTCAGGGAAGAATGGTAGAATATCCTCAATTTTGAGCAAGTCAGTATTTTCAAGGAAACGCATTGCCCTACGGAATTGTTCGTCGCACAAGGCAGATGTTTCAATGATATCCTGACGACGTACGTTGCAATGTCCTTCTTGTCTTGCACGACATAGCGGGCGATTTTAAGCCATAACTTTCTCCGCAAGGGCTTGTCTTCCTCTGGCATATCAGCATTTATCTTGGCTAGCTCCAGGTCCCCTTTCTCCAGGGCCATGTCAACAGAATTTTCCCAAAGTCCCATTTGAGAGTAAATGTGTACACACGGTTGCGTCCGGCCACTGTTCTTGCAGAGCCGCAGAGCATAGTCAAGGTCATAATAAGGTTTTCCGGTGACTGGATCGCAGGGAGCTGTTTGTAGAAATCGGAGAAGAGGACCGTCGTCGATGTTGGCATCAATGACGGTAGGTGATGATGGAGAAACATGAAAAGTAATGAGGAGGTTGTGCACTGTTGGAGAGGTGTTGTGTTGCTCAAAAACGAGATGATTGAGGTATCGGATAGCCTGATTAGGAGTCAAAGGATCGCGTGGAGTTTGTTGAAGCTGGAGAATGGAAGGGATGAGACGTGAAGGATCAAGAGATGGTTGCCTTAGCCAGGAGTCCACTGTTTCCTTTGGAGCTCTTCGCATGAGAACGGGTCCAAAGCGATAGTACAGCCCAAGGTCGGACTAGGAACATATTAGTGTGCATTAAAATGTAGACTGAGTCAAGATACCTGACAGCTGATGACTTCGATCGCCTTGAGCCAGTTTTCTTCAAGAATCCAATGTTCGATAACCCGTTGATAATCGCCAATGCTATTTGCATAATACAGATACATATCCGTTCTTCCGTGGCTCTGGATGAGCTCATAAGTGGCATTCCGGTCCAGGTTGTGCTGTGAAGTGTTCTATAGGCCAGGGTAGATAGACATAAAATGTAGTCACATACTTTATACGTATCAAAGAACTGTCGAAGGTCATCCTCGAGAATGATTTGTTCAGCTCGAAGATTGTCAACATCTTCAGAGACAGACTCTGAGGCAACAATGTCATCCAGCTGATTGCATTTACTCAAATAAAATTCCACCAGCCAAGTAGCCAACATCATCCTTTGCGTCAGGTCCTTGACTAAAAGTTTCAGGGAGGGGGATATGATATAATAGTTAGACATACCCCTTTGCGTGTTCGTTCAAGTCTCGAAATGAGATATGATCTCAAGGCATCTCTTTCACCAGCATCGAGGAATTTGAGGCTGACTTCTTCAAACGTAGTGGAACACTGAGCATAGCATTGTGCAGCTTGGAAGTAGCGACCATCAGAGAAATATGTATCTGCTTGAGCGGAAAGTACATGATCCCGTTGTGCGGCAGTCTAGAACAAATATTCATTCTGAAGGGCAAGGCAGAGTGATCCAGTACGACACACTTTCGCAAATTTCAGGGCCGTTTCAAACTGTTGTTTTTCGAGGTATATCTTCCAAACATCACGATCTTCGTTACCGACAACCAGTTCAAATAGAGATTGGTCCGTATAAATCCAGTAAGTTCTTCGCACAGGATCGGAAGTAACGCCTCGGACTTGCTCGCCAGGCCTCTACATTGACAGAATTCATTATGAGCCAGGCATTGCCGATGATATAGTTCCAACTCACCAATGGTAGAGGCTCTTCGTACTTGAGCCGATCATCGAGACAGCAAATAGCTGCTATTCTATCTTGATACAGAAGTATATGATGAAATTCTGTCAGAGCGATGGAGCAAGGGATCTCTGGGTCAGTATTGGGCACTAGAGATGGATATGGCAGCAATTCCGCAGCATCGATGAAGTCCTCCGACTTGGATTCGAAGTTCAGGATGCCATGGTATATACCAGGTCCTGGCAAAAGAACACTCGATTTGAATGGAAAAAGTAGATGTCATAGAACGCAAACCTGTCAACCACGCCATAGTCTTTGGTAGAGATACAATTTGATCAGAATTAGGGGTATAGAAACGAAGTTCTGATTGTTGAAGATCTCCGGGAAGTTCAAGAATCTCTGGTACCAAATTTAGAGTCATTCGCCGTTCTGTTGGTGAATACTCACTCGGTACAGTCTCCCTGTAAACGGAAAAGAGCCCAGTGAAAACACGGCCACTATCATCAGATCTTCTGTCAGGGGTACCAACAAACTGGTAGATCCGAGAGGATGTGGTTACGATAACCAGTGCCTTTTTCGGGTCTGTTGGAGGGAAAAAATCAAATTGAATACCAGTAATTGGGTGACGGTCTGGTAGTGAAAAAACGACTTGTAGGTATCTTTCCTGAGATTTGAAGAAATCTTCCTCGGCGTCTAATACCGCCTCGTATATTATGCCATTTCTACCTCCTATGAGGATTTCCCGCGTCGACGTTGAATGTGGCGCAAACAACAACGCGGGCCTGTTCCACGCAATGCTCTCGATGACCATTTTGAACCCTTTCAATCGTCGAGGCTCCTTCCAGGTACGGAAAAAATACCAGTTCTCTCCTTGAATAGAAGTGATCACGATGTGTCGTCCGGAGGGATCCATAAATAGTTTGTACAATGTCATTTCTGTC
The DNA here is from genome assembly GCA_017657295.1 of Termitomyces sp. DKA64. Classification (NCBI taxonomy): domain Eukaryota; kingdom Fungi; phylum Basidiomycota; class Agaricomycetes; order Agaricales; family Lyophyllaceae; genus Termitomyces; species Termitomyces sp. DKA64. The sequence continues at coordinate 158,485 of JAGGAV010015537.1, read as the reverse complement.
GGTTTTCGTGGAATCCTGATCTTGATGACCTGGTCCGCATGCGATAGTTCTATGAGAACGAGCAGATTGGAAGAAAAGCCCATGGCTAGCATATCCGACGACACAACACACGTGGTAAGAGGAGCGGGGAAATCGTATTGGACGCGTCCAATATCGAATATGGGTGCGTCCAGAGCACCTGAACCAGAGTTACCTACCTGTAAGACTAGAATTCAGTCGTCAAGTGATTATAAAATAGCTGTTGTTGCATACCGAGTACACCTCTTCGAGTCCTGTGTGAGGGTCACCAGGTTCGTACGCTGAAGGCTCAAACCCTTCATATTGTAACTGAGGCACTCCAGCGGCAGCAGTGACAGGGACTGCAGGGTTACTGGAGTGTTCAACATCTATTATCCATTACATATGGTGGGTCAAGATGAACCACGAATTCTGTAACTCACAATCGTCAAACATGTCGTCGACTCTTCTGGGTTACAGGCCAACGCGTTCGACGAGCGTGGTAAGGAGAGGTCGACTTGGTTTCTGACAGGCCAATGGATGGTCTTCGCGTATGGAGAGATACAGTCGAGTGAAAATACCGGACTATTCAGGCGGAAGCCAGGGTTCCACTGACCGTCACTCTGATTTGGTATCACAATTGCAAGTTCAGTTGCACGTGATCCTCGCGCCTTCGAGTCGGAGTTCTCGAGGTCATAAATACGTAAAACCTCTCAGTCTACCAAAACTACTCCAATAGCATTTGAGTTTTTGAAACTGATGATTATGAAACCTTCAAATTCGTTCTACATAAATGACTCGGATCCAGATCAATATTCTGACCCTCTTCCATGTCGTGTCCCACACCCCGTCTGTTTCTTATTCGTCATGGTACCATAACTAGAAGGCAATTGTGTGTTTCAAGGATCTGACTTACAGTCTTTTATCAGGAGAAACTGAATGGTCCCTAAACGGGTCAGTCAATTGATCGTACCTATAATACATGCTGATCTGGAATCGAGTAGACGACATGTACGTTTCATCTCACAATCCAAGATGCAGAGACAGATACTACCGATAGACGGGACGCACAGACATACCGCTCACAGTCAGAGGAGAACAACAGGTCCTTGATAAGGCCAAAAAGGTAGTTGGTGATGGATGTGAGTCGCCTACCGCATTTTCGAGCTCGAGTGTTCAAAGCTAACTGGTATCGGCTACGCCTTTTCCCAGTAGTCATCGATCCCCAAAATCTCCATACTGTCTTCGTTTCGCCCCGCCAGCGCGCACACAGGACCTTCCATCTCTTGTTTAGTCACTTGCCAGAGCAGCCGCACCACATTCTAACCGAAGAGGTAAGGGAATGGGACTATGGTGAGTTTTGTGGATAGTGTAGTGGTTCCATGCTTATCACGTCGGACCAGGCGAGTACGAGGGACTTTTGTCTTCCGAAATTGAACAGAAGAACCCTGGTTGGTCCATCTGGGCGGATGGGTAGACTTGTTCACTGGTCGTCGTCCTTAGGCTAAACTGTACGCGTGTCTAGTTGTCCTGGAGGGGAGTCCGTTGCAGAGATGGAGGCGCGAGCCGATACCGTAATCGCCAAAGTGAGAGGGTTAGTCTAATGGATCCTTGGTAATCATGGACTTCGTTCAGGTACGGGAATGTCATCGGCAATATAAAGAGGAAGGCCTCAATACAAGGGACGTGATGATCGTAGCGCACGGACACTTCAATCGCGTCCTCATATCACGCTGGATCAATTTTCCTCTTGCTCTTGGTGAAAGCAGTCTTTGCACCTTTTACTCCTGTATTCACGAACATGCTAGGGACCCATTTCAACGTGGAGCCTGGATCTGTATGTTTTCTTGTTTAACTAACCTTGCGATAGTGAACGACCCACAAATCCCAGGTGACGGTCCTCAGTTATAATCACAACTCTTTGATCGAACCTGCACTTAACGCCTTGAATTTGTACGCTACTGTGCTGTAAGACTCATAGATTTATGTATGTAGAACGTGTGGTTGGTTAACTATGGTCATGATCATGATCGCGACGCGTCTGTTGTTGTCGTGTTGTGATTGGCTCAATCAATCGGGCTCGCCCCAATCAACTCACTCCAACTTCTACTTTTCTTCATTATGTCTGAGGTTGCGCAGATCACAGCACCGATGCAAGACGATGCTGCAGAGCTGCAGAGTGGCCCAGATTCTACTGACTTGGTCTGCAGCGTGGCCTCTCCTCATGATGACCATGAGGCTGTCGAGACGGATGATATTGAACAACCAGTTGATGTCATTAATGGCAGTGGCGTGCCACTTGATATCGCAGATCTTGAGGCTGCAGACGTGGTAGGGGGGCCTATGTCCAAGAATCCGGATATTATCGCTCGGGTGAATGAAGCTCCGACGAAGGGAAAGTCTTCGTCAGTCAAAATTGCTGCAGGCAAGCCTAACGGTGGTCCTTCGACCCCTTTAGTAAAAAAGGTAATCTGCAATGTGTCCTCACGATGAAAAATAACGAATCAGTTGACATTACAGATTATCAATTCGGGGACTTTTGGCACTGGTGCTGTTGGCAAGGCACCACTTACGAAACCCACGGGATCTGACACGAAGTCTGCCAGACATTCCATCGCACCTCTTTCAAGATCAACTAGCTCGTCTGCAGCAGTTCCTTCCAAAGCATCTATCATCGCCATTACACGTACCCCGGCCGCTCCTGCGGCTGCCCCCAGTCGAAGGTTATCAGTCGCTCCTGCGAAGCACACTGCACCACCTATGTCGAAGCCGTCGTTGTCCGCTTCACATGCTAGGCCTTCCTCAGGCTCTGCCAACTCGAAGCCAGCGACTAGTACTAGACCCGCGACTACCGCAATCAGCACGAAACTCCCGCCTTCGACTAGTGCCACACGTCCATCAGTTGTCTCTCCGACCGGTTCTGCGACTTCGACTTCAGCTCGTCCCAAGTCTGCGGTTTCAGAGGGCGTCAAGCGGCCAGCCGGCGCCTCGAGTTCTAGGCAAAGTTTACCCGTAGGCATCAAACCTCCACTCGCCCTTGGTTCTTCTGGCAAGCTTCCCCTTCCCCGATCGTCCGCTTCAGCTACAGCCACGAGACCGACTCGTGCTGCAACCTCTGTATCTTCCATACGCGAGGTCAAAGAGGACAACAAAGCCTTGGAAGATCTACAGGCCCAGGTATGATTGATGCACTCGCTTCGTATTCTCTTTGCTTATCTATGCACCTTAAGCTCAAAGATCTCACCGAGTCCCTGGCAACGAAGTCGAAGAGCGTGACCGACTTAGAAGGTCGAATCAGCGAACTGACGAGTGCACTGGCGACTGCTCAAACCGACCTTGCATCTAAATCAGTTCTAGCTGAACAACTAGATCAAGACAAGTCATTTTTGACAAAACAGCTTTCAGAGGCAAAATATGCTCTTGTAAGTCTCGAATCTGGGGGACAGGATAATGAATCTACTATTGTTACTCTGAAGCAACGAGTAAGTTGCATCGGTTTGAACTGGTTTTTTTTTCTCATACTTCGTAGGTAGAAGCAGCGAAAGTAGCATCAACCGCGCAGGAAGAAACAATTGAGGGCCTCCAAGCTCAGATTCAGGCCCTGAATGCTCAAGTCAAATCAACAGAAGATGCTTTGGACAATATGAAGAACACCATTTCGTCGAACGCCGAAAAAACCGGCCTCGAGCACGAGGCTTTTCTCAAGATTTCAGCAGAACTTGCGGCTGCTATAGCTGAAATTGATGTTCTCAAAGAAGCTCATGCGGCTGCAACGCGTGAATTGGAAGACAAGATCAAGGTCTTCGAGGCGAAGTCGAGCTCTGCCGATGAGCTTAGGGTTCAGCTTGCAGGGTTAAAAGCTGAGAAAGAAGAGAACTCTGGGAAGCTCTCAGAACTTGAGATCGAGATTCTGGAGCTGAAGGAGAGCCAAGAGACCAGTGAGGAGGATCGAGAGAAATTGTTGGCTCAAGTGAAGACTTTAGAGGCGGAAGTTGACAAGGCCACCGCAGCTACTAAGCAAGCCTACGAAACAGCGAAAGCTAAAGAGGTCGAGGTTGCGGTGCAGGTCACGAAACTCAAGGAAGCACAAGATGCCTTGCTCCAGGTCGAAATTGAGAAGCAGGATGTTTTGAATGCCTCTATTGAGGCTCTCAGAAAAGACTTAGCTGCTGCTCAGGAGGCTCATGAACAAACCAAGGCCGACGCTTTGTTATCTACAGAAGCGCTTAATCGCAAGCTTACAGAGACCGAGGCGGAATCCACGAAAAGGCAGTCAGATCTCTCAGAAGAGATAAAGCGTGTTACAAAGGAGCTTGAGGTGAGTTTCGTATTCCATTATATTTGACAATATCAACTCGAAATCTAGAATCAAGAGAATCACTATAATGCCAAGGTCACCGCCGTCAAAGAAGAGCATGATCAACTTTTACAAGAGGCGTTCGAACGCGCGAAGGTACGCCTCGTATGATTTCAGATGATTCGGTCTCACCGAAGGCATAGGCTGAGGCTGGTGATGCACATGCTCATGAACTACAAGCGCTTCGTGCTAGTTCCAATGCTTCGATTGAGCAGCTACAGGTGGCTAATCGATCAGTTCTTGAAGACATCAAAGCGGAGCATACAAATCTGCTGGATTCAGAAGTCAATCGCCTCGAGAAAATCATTACAACTCTCAAGCTCGACCTCAAAGCCACTCAAGACGATCTTGTGAAGGCAAAGACAAGTCTAGAGACTGCCCGTGCCGAGGTCGAAAACCTCACTCAACAGCGTGATGACGCTCGTGCCTCTGTTTCTGCGGCGCAGGTTGAGGAGATTAACCGCCTCAGTAAGGAGTTATCCGTCACTAAAGATGACTTGGCGACTGCGAACGAAATGCTCAGCCTCACAAAGATCTCGCTTACTGAGCTCTCCAACAATCAAGCGAAAGATCTTGAGGATGCAGCTCAGGGACGCGCTGAAGAAGTAACCAAGCTCCGCGTGGCCCACAACGAAGAGGTCAGCGCTCTTGTAACACAAAAGTCCGAGCTTGCAATCAAGGTCTCCGATCTGGAAGGGGAACTCGTGACGTTACGGGCTTCTATCGAATCCGAACGTGCAACACCCAAGGCTAATGGGAACGGGGCAGCTCTGCCAGTCTCGCCGGGAGTAACTAAGGAGGAACTACAAAGGCTGCACGAAGCTCATAATCTCAAGATACACGACCTTACAGCAGAACACGACAAGGCCATAAGGGACCTAAAAGACGAGCTAGAGGCTGCGCATAACAAGGCGGAGGAACTCAATGCAGAATTTCAACGCAAGGTGATGGAGATCCAGTATCTGGAACAGGACCAGGAGGAGAACCAGGACCAAATTACTCGGTATGTTCAATTCTTTCGTTTCAAGAGTTTTGTCATGGCCGGTTTAATTCTCGGTTTCCTTTACTTTCTGTAACTTTGTTTGAGACCTATTTATTGACGAATGCCTCCTTTTGATCCCTCACAACACCAGGTTGACAGAAGAACGAGATACCCTGCTTCATACGATTCACAAAGATCAAGCAACTACCACATGAGATCGTTTGGGAAGTGGACCTTACGCACCTCACCTTGTCCTTACTGCAATACACACCCATTCCTCATGATTCATTGTCGATAAGTATAATCCTATTATATCCTTTTCCCATCTGCCCCGTACAGTCGCATTTTGATACCTAATTTATCGAGACATGCCACACCATCTCATTCGCATACGCATAACGTCTAATAAAGGATATTATTGTACGTCGTACGATTAGTTGGATGTGGGCGCCTATGATTTAGCGACGAGATTGGAGAGCATTTTAGAAAAGTGGTTCGAGCCGCCAGGAATGAATCAAGGTAGCACAGGCAAGCTCGGCTATATCCGATCGCTACTCCCCAAAGAGCTCAACTCAGGTCCCGAACGCTTTCTACCTTCCCTTATTTCTCACTTCCCTCCCGCACCATCTTTTCCGTTCCAATGGCCATTCAGAAGGAACCCGGCCAGAAAGGCGTCAGCTGGTCAAATATTGCAGTTGGTACGCGTTCACCTATCTTTTATTTTGACCTTTCTCATTTTGACCGTGCTACGCATAAGGTGCGATCATGAACCTGGTGTGCACTTTTCATTAATTTTCCAGCCCATCCAGCCACTCATGAACGCCTGCGTGCATCTCAATGTACTGTAGTTTGTACGTGACTTCACCTGTTGCATGCCACTTTTTCGTTATGACCATTTTTTTCTGTAGGAGGCAGGTAGCTCTTCTGGTAGTGGAGTCCTCAACTGATCGTGTATATCCAGGTCACTACTCTTGGTCAACCATTAGAAGTCTTGAAGACACAGATGGCCGCCAACCGATCCCAAACTATGTGGCAGGCGTGCAAGACGGTCTGGTCGCGTGGCGGTGTTGTTGGCTACTATCAGGGATTGATTCCATGGGTACGTGCGTAGCATTCGTAAGGTTCCTTAATTTAACGCATAAGTTTCAGGCGTGGATCGAAGCCTCCACAAAAGGTGCCGTCCTGGTCTTTACGGCTTCAGAGGTCGAAACCGCGTCCCTCGGTGCCGGTATAAATCCTGCGTTTGCCGGATTGTTGGGTGGCATGACTGGTGGCATTGCGCAGGCCTATGCAACTATGGGTACTTTGGATTTCTCTTTTGTGATCCTTAGTTTGCGATCCCGATTATATGATAGGCTTCACAACTTGTATGAAGACCGTGGAGATTACGCGTCAGAAAACTGCCGCGACGGGTGCCAAACCTCCATCAACGTGGGCTGTGTTTGCCGACATTTACCGTCGTGAAGGTCTTGCCGGTGTAAACAAGGGTGTAAATGCTGTTGCCGTCCGTCAATGTACTAACTGGGGTTCACGGTGTGGCAACTAGTCTCCTTCACTTGTGATTGCATTGACCTTGCTCTATAGCATGGGTTTCGCTCGTCTGGCGGAGACTTCCATTAGGAAGATCAAGGGCAAATCGGAAACCGAGAGTTTGGGCGCTTTAGAGAAAATTCTGGCTTCCACCATAGGTGGTGCCCTTGCGACCTGGAATCAACCCATTGAAGTCATTCGCGTTGAGGTACTGTCTTGCGGTGTTCATTTTGACCTCTCTTGACCATCTTTGTAGATGCAATCCATGGCGAAAGGAGCTGCTTCCGCTAACCGACCAGAAAAGTTGACCATCTTGAACACTCTTTCGTACATATATAGAGAAAATGGCATCAAGGGATTATATCGTGGTGTTACGCCCCGGATTGGCCTTGGAGTCTGGCAAACAGTTTGTATGGTGTCTTTGGCCGATTACGTCAAAATCTGGTATGTTTCGCTGCGATCGTACTTGACCAAATGTTGACCTCCCACAGGGTAAAGGGACGACAGTAGACTTTGGACATTTTCCCAATATTTTGTAGACTGCATATACATCTTAATGAATATTATTATACCTTTTCAGAATACCTCAAAAAACCTGGGTAGTGTGAGAAGGTCTCGATGAATTCCTAATAGCGGAAGAAGGCTTCTATGGATGTCGTTGTGTGCAGCTTGAACCAAGTACACAAGGTTCCAGCAAGAGTTTTTTTCACGAAATTCGGGGAGGCGTCCGTAGCGTACTTGGTACGTGACCGCAGATGCTCTACCCTCTACCGTTGTGGACGTCAATAATCAACCTTCTCCTACCGCCCTTCACGTAAGTATACGTAGCGTTCACGTTTGTATTGAATGGATAAAGACTTTGAACTTTCAATCAGCCCCTGACTCGGAAGTCGGCATTCGAAAGCCGGTTTGCCATGATATAGGACGGGTACATCGATCATCAAAACCCCAGAGTCTCTATTTATTTCCCCAGATTTTATCCCCCGTCTTGTCTCGATACAGCCATGAGCACCGAACAAGTAACGAAGGCAACAAGCTCGCTTCTCCAGACATACCTCAAGAAATACCTCCGGGAGCTTGCCGCTAACCCGCTTCGCACGAAGGCGATCACAACAGGTATGAACGTCACCGAATTGTCCCGTCCGTAAACAGCCACTAAGGTAACTCTAGGGACCCTATGCTTCTTGCAGGAGGTTCTTGGTAGTACCATTGCAGGTGCACACGTTAAGCGGCCGGCCAAGGATGCTTCGCCCCTCCTGCACATACTGGCGGCTCTGAACATCAATTTGAAGGCGCTCAAGATGGCGATATACGGCTTCCTCATATCAGCACCGATGAGCCATTATCTGACAGGGACATTGCAGAAGGCATTTGCAGGAAAGACAGGTACTGGGGCGAGGATTGGACAAATCGTGGCGAATAGCTTGCTCATCTCGCCCGTCACATCTTCTGGTGAGCCCACACATGTTCATGTCGCAGCACTGCAGCCCATATCATGCTTAGTCTACCTTGCGTCTATGGCAATAATCAATGGCGCCAAGACGTTTGATGATGTTCTGAGGACCGTCAAGGCAGGACTTTTCGCTGTGCTTCGGGTAAGAAGGTTTGCATCAGACCTAAAGTGCGGCAGCTTATCTCTTGTGTAGGTGTCATGGGTTGTCTCTCCTTTAACATTATCCATTGCGCAGAGATATATCCCTCTGGATGTTAGTACTGACTTTGCTCTCCTTGAATATTTAATCTCATCCCCTTTTTAGCTGTGGGTACCATTCTTCAACTCTGTTCAATTCGTCTTGGGCGTGAGTTATATTTTTGTGAATTATGCCTGGTGATAAAACTCATATCTTGCCCAATTGATAGACATACTTCAATGTGCGGGTGAAGCAGCAGCTGCGCCTTGCCGCCGCCAAGAAGGCAGCACAAGAAAAGAAGGATGAGGAAAAACAAGAATGAGATCGGCTGAGCCTTCTCCATTCCTTGCGCCTACACCCGAGTAATATATTGTATTACACCGATACCACTAATCTAAGATGTCACATGTTCAGATACAGTGAATGAAGATCCATCCTCAGGCGATGATTCTTGTGTGTACCGGTGCCGGACACAGTCGCAATTTTCCTCTGCTGTATCAGAACTCTCCAAGACTTCACTTTCAAGGCTCCACCGACCGAATCCATACGTCCCAGGCCGCGTTATCCACAGTCCGGGTTGTATTACGGCTGAACCCGAGGGACCAAGCAACCCTCGGAACGTAAGCCGGCCTATGTAAGGAGGTGGCAGGAGACTTCCGTAGTTGTTAGATGTTTCTAGAAACAAACATTCAAGAATCTGGCTTACGAAGTTGAAGGATTTGCGTTTGTATCTGCATCAAGCCTAAGGACAAACCGAACCTTATTCGTTAACGAGTAGTTTTTGATAGTCATTGCGATTGAGGTACGACATGGCCTGATTGATGTGCGTGAACAAAATGCGAGGTGTTTTAGGAAGAGAAAAGAACACGAACCCGGAGTTGAAATCATGGTACGTGGTAATTGGTTCCTGAAGTACCAACACCGCCGGATTCATCTCAGTGTTCCAATCACTGTTACGAATGGCGTTCAAGACTTCCTCTTTCTCTCGCTGTGTTTCAGCATACATGCTTCGCTTGACTTTCGCATTCTCCGCTTCTTCAATGATAGGACCTAGAGCTGCATGCCCGGCCCCAAGCAAGAGACCGGACACGGTAATATACCCAGAGCGCTGTTGGGAAGGCATCTCCCAGAAGACAATAAAATCGACGGATCCCGGGTGGTAAAGAGGAAAGATTCTAGGATAAGACTCGCGCGGTATATGAGGATGTGACTGAGCCAAACCGCGGGTGACGACGCCCCGCTTACTCTGGGAGATTAAACTCGATGTGCTAGGCCTAGAAATAGATCGCCTAGTCTGCAGTAACGAGTGTCAGGACTCGCCCGTCGAAAAAAAAAAAAGAATAGGACCTCGGCAGTGTGTGAACAAAGAAGCTCAATTGGTGGTGGATCTGAATTCTCTATCGGTTGTCCAAGCAACACATCTCGTAATTTCCTCGATACGAATTTAAAGGTTTCATGAGCGGCAAAACCTGTGTCCCGTGGGCTAAGACCAAAGACCAGCTGTGATAATTGGAGTGGCGCCAATATCCCACTAGGAGGGAAGTTGATCATTACAAAAAGGATCACAGGACGATGCGACATACAGCTCATGCTCAGCCAGAGGACGACACATCCAAGTCGGGCTCATACAGGTGATCTGTCTAAGATGGACATCCAGGGACGTCATAAGAGAAGAAAGCCCAAGCTGAACAAGGAACAAGTGATCTTCAGATTGATACGGTCGTGAGAATGTGGAGACATCTAGCAATTTGAACACTGAATAATATCTAGTAACACGGGCAGATCTGAAGCGGTCTTTTTCGCTCTACAACAAAGGAAATAAGGGAAAGACAAATCAACATTTACACTGAAACTGACCTCTCGATAGACGAAGAGAAGATTGAGCTCCTGAGGCCCGATCGCCTCTGTATGGAGCTGAATTGGATACTCAATGCTCTGACCGGAATTGAATTCGAGAGGGATGCACAACGGCTTTCTAGGTTCAAGAGAGTTGCGTGACTGCATGACTTCTGTACCTGTGGTGATGCCTTCCAAAACATCAGCTCGAACTCAATTTCCGACCTTCAGCCTCACCTGTATTGTCAGAATCTTCATTTTTCCCCAACCAAATCTCATCTTCCGGCCCAGCCACCATCCATATCTCTTTAATTGGCCGACCGCCAGAGTTGGAAAGCCAGAGCCCCAGCTCCTTTCTTTCTCCCTGAGCGAGTATCAGCTGTTCATCGTCTACAAAATCTACAAGTAGTTTCTGGTCAATGTCCTCAATCTCAACCTTGATCTTGATGTCCGGCGCGTAGGTAGGCTGCAAACGCTGAGCAATTGTGTCATGAAGCCGGCGGCCACGGGAAGAAAGGGATTCAGTAGACGGGAGAAGAGAGAGGAAGTCATAAGTTGCACGAGTGACCTCCAGAGAGGTTGCATGTGAAGATTGAATAGATATCGGGACCTCAGAGATATGAGGATAGGCGATTAACGCTACAAGCTCGAAAAAAAACTCACAGTTTGCAACTCCTTCGCACCAAGGACGATGTCATCGACAACTTCGACCTCGACAAAAGATGTAGAAGCAGGGTCTCGGGCATTTGACTCTTGTACGATAACCGTCACATTCGACAAGTTGACTTCTGTGTTCAGAGGATTTCGAAGGACTAAATCAACCCAAAAAACCTCTGATTGGAAGATGAAGAAGCGGAACTGGAAAGTGACAAAAGTGGCCTACCGTTCACCGATGCTTTACCGCTGGCGGATAACCCTTCTACGTGACCTTGAGACTTGCGAAACGACTTCCATGCTTCTTGCCGTGACTTCCACACCTCGCTATCTCTATCTTGCATATCACCTACAATGCGCAGTTGTGTCTGTTGCGCGAGACAAAAGGCGAAAGGCAATTTCAAGTCATCCAGCTGTCTACTCTCAGGAAAAGTCTTTTTGAAATGCTACGAAAGCGGCTTAAGATGTGGTTATCAGAAGATATTGTTTGCTCACGGCATATGCCACTCTAAAGTCATCGAGGTATATTTTATCCGTAACCGGAAGGTTGTTTCCATCATGGTTCCTTGTTGAAGGGGATGACGATATGTGCGACGGGTTTCCGGCCGACCCTCTTAAAAGTCCCAGGAAAAAGCGAACAGCACCTGCAACATCGCCTGTCGTGTACAGCAACCGACCTGAAAGCGAGTCAGAAAGTACAAAGATAAAATCACAAATTATACCTAAAGAATGTTCAATATCAGACATGATTGCATCGATTCCGTGCATCTCAAGTGGTGTCTGTCCTTCAGATTCCCAAAAGGACGGAGAGAGAGACTTTTGGGGTCGTTCACTGTACAATTCGTATGCTCGACGCAGGAATAACATTGTCAGAGGTTTCTTGAACCTCCCTCAGATCCTCTGGTACAACTGATATCACCAATGAACTCACAATGCCACATTTCTCAAGCCTGTTTGCTGCAGAAAGGTACCAAAGAGCAGCCCGCCGCTTGGCCTGTTTTTGGGAGCTGAGTAATGCGGCATGCGCCAGCAATAGAGCTGCAGGTGGCTCTTCTGACTGTTGATAGTTTCAGCATGCCCATTTGTAACGATAGTGATTGATATACATTGCCTGCAGCCCAGACCAGCCACCGTTCCCCTTCTACTGGATAGTTGAGAAAGTCAGATGTGCTTATACCCGCTTCCCAACGAACGGCGTATTTGAGGGCAGTCAACTGTTCATGAGGCCGAGGTTCAGATATTTGCAATTGCATCCCAGAAAGCGCGTTGCTTGCATGGAGTGATAGTGTAGGCGAAGGAGACAACAGAATAGGTAACATATCCTGCAAGAAACCTAAGCTGGAGGAACGATGGATTCTGCTCAATGAACGTACTGAACCACCTTTGCCATCTTTCCTTAAAGCCTCCCAAACAGTGATCGCAAGCTTCAAATCTCCTAGAATTGTAGCAAACTCTGCCAACCGACGTTGTTGAGGCAGGGGAGAAACAAAAGAGCCACCCTGTCCGGAAGCACTCGTGGTCGCCTTGGAAGGAAGCGACGACACAGAGGAGGACACGTTATGCAAAGGGGACGGAGATGGTGACGGGGAACCAAAAAGACGGCGAGTAGAAGAGAACAAGCGCGACGGTAACCGACGGGTGGATGAAAACTGGATCGAAACGTCAGTGGTCTTTCGTTGAGTGGAGGAAATACAACATGACGAACAGCTTCGTTCCAGTCCAGAACACACTTTTCCATCCAAGGCAAAAGGCTCATTACTAGGAACTCGCGCGTGAATCGCGCAGTTTGCTGGATATCATTCTCTGTCAATCGTATCGTGTGCAGACCACCCGAATCGGGAGGAACATCAGGGGTTTGGTGAATTGGTGGTAGTGGCTTGCGTGGCTCTTGGGATGAAGGTGGTGGAAGTCTGGGTATCAAGGCCGGAACTGGCACAGGTGGCGGCGGAGGGGTGGGTGACGACAATGGCAGGAGATAGCTGTGTAGACCATATTGCTTCTTGACGGCATTGAATAGGGCGCGTGCCCTGGTGTCTCATATATTAGTATGGGGATCAAAAATGACTTATGAAGAGTGATACCAACTCTTCGTTTGATAGTGATGAGTTCTCAGGATGTATGATCAATGTATACCGTAGAATATTAGTGTCTACCCAGGGTGGAAGCTCAAGGGCGCGAGAGTGCAAAGCGGCCACAGCTTGAAGTGGATTGGGGGCAGTGGTAGATACAGCAAGGATGACTGGAGGAGTTGAATGCCGCGTGCGAATTGCAAGAAGCAGGGGACATACGGGCAACCGGATGATTCCAACCTTCTGTCCTCGAGGGAACATGATCACCTTCGGTGCAACGTCTGAGTTCATCCCACCAGGGTGTCCTATGGTCTTTGTCATTGTACTTTGCCAAATCTTCGGTCCATTTGGCACAACGTCTGCTGATGCGGGCACCTATCCAGTCAATTGTCCGAACAGCACGTTCTTCTTCGGCTTCGGCACAAGCAGCCTCGATGTCGGCCAAGTCAGAGAATCTGAGAGCAAAAGATGGATGGGAGACCGAAACGAGGGAAGTCGTGCGTGTTGTTACTGAAGTGGACGTCAATCAAGGGCCCGGGCGAGCAAGCGAGACGTACCCTGGGGCAAGGGGGAGAAAGACTGGAGAATGTGAGGGAGAGGGGGGAGAGAAGAGGCGTTGAGGAGGTCAGAGAGATGCTGGGAGGGCAGGACGCATATATGCGGACTCAGAGAGGCAGGAAGTGGTGGAGGCATGGATCACAAAAAAGGTTCACACGGTCAGTACATGCTAATTAATTGATTATGACGTCAGTGACGAGGGCGCGTATGGTTCTGAGCTTTTCGTCGGTGGACATCTGGAGAGCGTGAGGGACGGCCGGGGACGAGAGACGCCGGCATACCTCGAAGAAGCTGTGCATCCGCCGTCTGCGCTCCTCGTCTGCCGCCTCCCGCCGGGCCACGTCCTCCACAAACTGGTACGCATTGCAGTTGCTCTGACGCCCCCGCTGCCGCCGACGCGGTCTTCTTTTCTTTACCTCCTTCAGACTGTTTCCCCGCGCATTCCCCCATCCCTCCCCTTCTCCCCACCCGTCCCCACCCACACTCCCCCCCCAACTCGACTCTGTCTCCAGTGTTGCCAGAAATTCTTCCAGAAGCAGCACTTCTCCCCGTTCTGCCGCCTCCATCCCCCTAATCCAGAACGGCACCATGTCCCGCACTAAATCTACATGTACCTGGCTCTCTCTCATTCTGATCTCCTCCTTCGTCAGCACAGGCTCGCTTTTCCGTGGTATATCCCATTCCGCTACGTCCGGCTCACCCAGCCATTGCTGCCGTTCCATCTCTATCGCGTTCCGTGTGTGCTCCGCCGAATGTCGTTCATGGTGCTGTGCCGTCTTGAGTGTCATGTAGTCCACATTGGGCCCGCTGGTGCAGATCTTACAAACCCACTCATCCAGACTACCACTTTGAACAAAGTCTGCCAGTTGTCAGTCAGCTCAGAGCTCTGTCGATTCCATATCCGACTTGCATTCAGAGTGTGCAAACTTGACTTCATCTGAGAAGCTGGTAACGTTCGACATGCACACAGAGGCTTCCTTGATGGCTGTGATATCGATGATAGAACTACTGTATACGCAACCTTATATATACAGTGCACAGATGTACGTGTGACTGGAAGGATGCTCTCGGCAAACCAAGATTGGTAAAATTAGCCAGGGCATCTTGGTGACAAGCTGCTCCAGTGACACTGTCACTGCTCACGTCAGTTGTACTTCTGCATCCACATTTAAGTTACTCAGAGGAGACTAGGAGATAGATCGCGGCACTTGTTCCCTTATCGTCACGTTATCAACAGCGTGCAAGGGTATACTACAAAATACACAGTACAAGTGTCTGTCCAGTGTTCCATCGTGGTCTAGGACCCACTTTGTAACTATCTGACAGTCACGAAGGTCCAGGTGCCGGATCTACCCAAGTCCCATTCGGCCACAGAGTTGCAGGCATAGTAAAATCCCCGGTAGTATCACCTGATGTAAACTAATCGAGTACGAGGTCAACCCACACAGTCAATGGAAGCACTGGCCCGTCACTTACCGCAAGCCTGAAGAAATGCGGAAGGGTGGCGTCCAACGCCGCTAGCGAGAAATTAACCGCAGTCCCGGCATATCTCTCAACATCGTCCACGAGAAGAGCAAATCCATTCCACGAACTGGGCAATACATCCCAGAAGATCGTCTGATTTACAAGTGGAATCGAGGAATTGTAGTTAGTCGAGTTAGTAAGGAAGGTGGGTAACAAGGAACCAGATGGGCCGTCCTCTTGGAGCTACCAAGCGAGTCATCAGTGTACGAGATTCCGTGGAAAACCGCCAGGAAGCTACCTCTACCGCTGTTTGCAAAATGGAATCAAATCCAAAAGCAGCTGCTCCATTCAAAAACATCCCGAGTAAGAACGCTTGGAGGATTGCAGACATTCTTGTAGGAAAGGCAGTACCAGGAATAAGAGCCATAGAAATGATATAATGGTGAATCCGGAGCTCCAGGCCCGGAAGTTGCGATATCACCAAAACTACAAGGCCACCGATAATGTACCACTTCAGATAATGTGGGAGCCAACCTGTTTTGCGCATGACGCGCACCTGGTTCAGAGCCAAAAGAAAGACAATGATAACGATGATAACAAGTGCCGTAATGGCACCAGACCGCTTGGACAAGTCAGAGGCGGTGAGGCGGCTGATAGGTATTTTGTCAAACGTGATATTATTCAATACACCAACCCAAAAGGGTGCGAGATACCAGATTGAAGCCTCAAGGGGTGCCTTGGAGAACGCAGGCATGGTAAATCGGAACGCTAAGCGCCAGAAAGCGTATGCTATGAACAGCGTGGGCAAGAAAGTTCCAAATCCGTCACTGAGAACCGGAGGGGAAGCCCGGGGCTGAGAAAAGAGGGTAATGTGCCAGAAACCTATACACACAAGGCACCAATACAGAACAATCGCTTTGGGTCGAAGGACAACGAAGAGGATCCAAGTGATAACTATATTAAACGCGAGTGCTGCATCACGGTCATCCTCGCAGTGCGATAGATTGTGTGCCTTGCTAAGTCTGAAGGAGAGAGGGAAGACGGTGGGAAATCCAACCGATGTGAGACCATGACTCGTTGTAGGAAGGAAGTCAGTAAAGTTTCCAACAAGCTCAACTGATGCACAGCCCCCTCTACGATTGTTTGTCAGACCCCTGGAAAAAGATGTGAGTTATGTGTTAGAGCCTATCTTTAGAATTTACCTACTGCTGATTTGCCGCAGCACAAACGAAGCTGTCCCCTCTGTAGGTATGCTGGGCGTCTCCGCCGCCAACAATAAGAGGTACAAAAGCAACCTGTTCATCCCCCACTGTCCTAGGATTTTGAAGAATGAGGCTGTCGCATTGCGCTGGACAACGAAAGTCTGAAGTTGGATTAACAAAAGGCTCGCAGAGTCCCCCGTCCAGGCCGCAGCCATTATTAGATGACCAGAATGTAGCATCGCAAGTAATGAAAGAAGATGCTGGAGTGAGGAATGACTGCGTCCGTGAGAAAAAGGCAAAACTGATAATGTAGGCAGCACCGAGAACAAGAAACAGCCAAGGGTTCGTGAGGAGTCGAGTTATGCGAAGGACCGTAGATTCAAGAGGAATATATATATGTCGCCCTAGAATATACTGATCAATGTCTAGGAATGGTACAAGACCTGTAGATGTCTGTGAGTTTGCGTTCCGGATGAAACTCCTCTGAAAACTGGCCTGGCAAATCAACCTTTGGTCTCGGGCCTCTCACATAATTAACAATGCGCAAAAGTACGTTAAAAGTACGCGGATGCGCTGTTGATAATTTTCTGAGAAATCGGTTTCTTCTCGTATCCCGACTTAGCCAAGTCGAAACCGTCGGCGTCCCCAATGCGGCCTCCAGGTGGGAATCTTGTGAAAGGTCGGCAGGCTGTACGTTAATTTCTTCATACTTTTTGTTGGTGTCCAAAGAAGGCGCCAAATCCACCTTGTGCGATGAGCTCCTTGCGCTGCCCTCAGCCATGTGTCAAGCGTGTCAAAGTTTGTACAGAGGACAACAACCATCATGATATGCAATTCCGTAATATAATAAGTAAGCGATCGGCGGAAGAATAAAAGGGTAACAGATAAGATTAGGAATTCACATGTCAGTTAGACAGGTCCAACTGCAGCAAGTATGAGCAAGATGTACTTCAAAGGGTGTCAAAAGCAGACTTACGGTAATCATATACCAGGCGACATTCAATATCTTCTCCTTGAGGACCAGTGAATTTCACGTGTCTCGTGTATCTTCTCTCTCCATCGACGACTTCAATTCCCCAGGTCTGGAACAAGGAAGATTATCACAACAGCCAAACCTAGTCCAGAAGGGCATACCTGGTTAGCAATCCAGGTTGTCCCACTCTTTGGTGTGTCGCTCTCAACGTAGGACTGGATGACACCATGTTCCAATGTGTCCTCCGTCCATCCCTTCTTTAAAAAGTCCTCGTCAAAGACGTCAACTTTCGTCCTCCTCGTCTTTCCAACCACAGCTCCAAATAGATGATCTTCATTATGTCTTTCCTTCCATATTAAGGTTCGTTTCTCAGTGGTACCAGGAAGACCACCGGTCAAGGTTCTTCAAGATTGTATCCTTAGCGACACATTGACAGACAGCTATTGCCTTACTGGTCAATGTCGACGTGTTCAATACCCTCTTCGTCCTTGTAATGTTTGATTTTGAGAGTAATGGTGCCGATGGAAATTGCCTTGCGTTTGAACCAGCTGACACCTTGCAAGCGAAGTATTTCGTCGGTACTATTGTCGCTCTTCACCTTATTCTGACGCGAATTTGAGAAGATTGAGAGAAAGTCAGGAGATAGATCGCACCATGATGTATGTTCCACTGATGTCGAGAATACTGAGGGATTCAGGCGTCGCCATAGTGGATAGAAGTAGAATGTTTGACAGACACGATGGATGAGATTGCGTGTAATATAGTTGCTATGAGACAATCACATGTCAAGCATATGGTCAGCTGGGGGGAATACGGACAGCCTCGCAGGTAAGTCAATCAGCCCACGAAGGGCCAGGGTATCCTTTTATCCGACTAATACCCACTCGTAGACATCGTTACTTGCCCGAAGTTGATGAAAATAACGTGATCACTTTCCATGCAGCATCTTTACCCCTTTCCCATGCTTGTGGTCCTTTAGCCTCATCTCCACCGAATTCAACCATGATTCCATCCCTTTCCCATTCGCACCATATACCTATCGACCCAGAAGATGGGCCTGCACCTCCCCCTTTGCGATCAGGCTCTCCTAAACACTGCACAAAATCCTTTCCGGTTGTTTGCGAAGTAACCTCAAGGATCGACGGACGCGTTTGCACCTTGCCATCCTTGTCCTTCACTTCTCCACCCACGTCAAAAACGAGCGGATACAAAGGGAATGACGAAAATGCTAGCTCTGCTGTGCGGGAAGATGTAGCCTTTGACTGCGGACCAGACGCTGATGATTTCGGTATATTGTAGATATCAAGACTGTCCAAGATCAACTGATTGTTGCTCAGTTCGGCTAGCTTGAGGCCAGCCTTGGGTTTGTAGCCTGACACGGGAGTGAAGAGAAGACTGAGGCCAAGCAGGTAATAGTTGAGATAAACGACGTCTGAATACGATTTGACTTCAGGAGTAGTTGAATTTGGAGTGGAAACATAGGTTGCAAGTGTGGCAAGGTACTGAGAGAGTTCTGGTGAGGATGGATTGAGCCCGAAGAGGTATCTAACTGGGCTTTGAGACGTCATGGCTGTACAAAACAGTTCTTGAGTAAAACCAGGGAACCAGATAATCGCTAGCGGCACGTGGTCGAACGTTCAGCGCTGAGCATGACCTAGCGAGCACTCGCTGCACTATATGGTCCATTTCGCCACAAATGGATAACGAGCATACTTCAACAGCCCAAGAGAATGTTCTTGTTGCTCCTCAAGACGATCACGCCAACCAAGTGCTTGCAAATGTATTATATGCACCGCTCCGTCTCACGACCAATCTTGTCTCTTACCTCCGCCCCTTTGCAGCCCAAATAATTCCTGTACTAATCTGTATTGTCCTTATACCTCTTCTTCTTTTGCTTTCCTTTTTTTCCGGGTTCATCGTCTGGAAAAATGTTGCAGTCGGCTGGGAGTCTCCAATGCACCTCCAATTTGGGTAACGTCATTTCAGGGTTTCTTGTCGCGTCTTTTTGAATACAACCACGGGTATCATAGCGATGGCTCGCCTCCTTACGCATTGTCGACTCTCCCTCCTCTTGTTCCTCAACAGCGCTATGATGTTTCTGTTCATCTGAGCATTCCCGCCATTGAATCCAATTATGCTCTCGGAAACTTCATGACCACTCTGACTCTCAGCACTACTACCAACAAGACTTTGTCTTTGGTTCGCCGTCCAGTGAGTGCCTAGTGGACTCATGTGATGCAGCCTCTTATTCGTATCTTCAACAAGGCAATTGTGTTTCCTCCCAGAACATCCTTTTTTCGCCGAGAGCCTAGTACAATCAGTGTCACCGTACCGATGGTATCATCGTTCCTTCCAGGTTCCTCCACAATTGTTGCATTTGTCGAAGTAGGTCGTCGAGACCAATGGAAAAGCCTGGGTAATGGCGAAGGACGAGAGATAAGCGTGATATCCGCCTCGGTCAGGGGTTCTGTTGTTCATCACGGCATTCGGTAGGATTGGTTCCCCTAACGAATTTCAAGTACCTGATTCCTTTTTAGTGGCCTTGTTTCCCGTTTCCCCCTTACATTTGCTTTCATATCGGCAACAACGTTCCTTGTCATTATATCTGTTATTCTGGCGGGGTGCATATTACCTACTATGTTTCGTCGAGCACCAGGAGATGACAGTAGTTCTGATACCGGAGGAAAATCGGCGGATATAGGCATCAACACCCCATCTTCTTCAAGTTCAGACATTGACGAAAAACCCTTTGTGAGGCGTAGAGGCAAGCTGAGGAGAAGCCCCAGTCGAAGATCAGTAGGTCTACCTACTTTCCCTCTACTTACCGGGCACTGGACATTATCATTAGAGAATCAAGGTCGAAATCACGCCGGCTGCAAGTATCAAGTCAAATACGCTTCGTCGGCGCCCATCAAGACCTCTAGACGGACGATCTGACTCGGACTCTTTCGACTAGGATGCACAGGAGTGTTGCATACAGTTCGGAGTCTTTGAAGTCAGGACTCATATAATAGCTTTTACTTTCGATTTTCGTGGACTGCGTTGTACATTCCAAAGATCACACCCGTTCTGCTGACAAGAGTCTAAGGACATATGCCGGGCTTAACAACAGACTGGCAATCTGCTGCAAAGATCATGCTGTCGTATGAAAATAGAAGTATAAGGCTCAATCATATGAAAGCACTGTCATTGTGACATCGTCATGCGCTCGCTTTCGTCGTTTCGCCCTCTTCCTGGATCGCCAGTTCACAGCTCATTACTCGACCGGGAGTTGTCTGGAGAAGTTCGAAGAAGTGTTTGGGGAAGCTTCTCCATATTTCCAGAACCCTCCACTTCTGCCTTGGATTGTAGTGTTGGTTTGGACGGAGGACCACTCAACTCCTTCGCCAAGTCTCCTGCTTCGTCCCCGTCAAGTCCCAGTTCCGCAACGAGATTTCTGAGTTCTTCCTCAGTGACATTGACTCCCTGTAGACCATAGCCTTCAATCTCTGTGCTGATATCGAATTCCCCTTGACGCTTGTTGATGGGACTGGTCTTGCCTTTGAGCGGGGAGTCGGGCAGTGGCTGAGCAAGGATCTTCCTCTTGAGATGTTCCGGTGTCATTTGCAATGGGAGAACGGCACCAGGGACACCGATGGGCTGTGCAGGAATTACAAGCCTGTCTTCGTCTTCATGCCAGGTCTCATTGAGGCGCAGGAAGGAATCTAATTCACCGCATTCGACAGCATCTTCGCTGGTCACTAGGTTAGACTGTGACTATGTGTAACAAAAATTCACCTACAATTCAGCAAAGGTCTGCATATATGATGAGCAATGAGTAAACATCAATATGTATGAAGGTACCATACACCAGGAAACTGGTTGCCAACGAGGATCCCCGGCAGCTGCTGTTTGTCTGCAGTTCTTTATATGTAGTCTAGAGTTGCAATGAAGGCATAAAACGTACCCGGTGGGGCTCTCCTCTTCCATAACCGTTTTGCAGATTCGTCCGACGCTAGATCATAAGAATTGAATGGTATCTTCTTGACCTGAAGGATGCGCAACAAATACTCTAATAGTCCTGATAAGCAATTGGTGGCAGGGTCTAGAGATATAGCTAACCTTGTCGTTGTCTCAGGGCCGGCTGAGATGCTATTGTAGTTAAAAAGACGGAGATGGGAGGTGAAGGCATGTAAATATGGGTGCACGGGAAATCCTGAGACTGCCCCTAACCAAGGCACTTGTCAGAAGTCTGATCTTATCAATTTGATCGCACTCAAAAACATCCGAATCTTCTTCCGCACTTCTTGCTATCACAATGTCGACTGACAGTCCCCGAGTTAAAGCTCTTGTCGTCTGCCTGGGTACAAGAATATTCTGATTGAGATATAATGCTAATTTATGACTTCGTCATCAAAGGAAATATCTGCCGGTCCCCGATGGGTGAGGCAGTTTTGAGAGAGATCGCCAAGACACGCGGCATCGACATTGTTGTGGACAGCTGTGGTACTTCTGCGTACCATTTAGGCGAGGATCCTGACGACAGGTAGGTGGAGAGTCAGTGATAATGAAGAAGAAAAGTGAATGACCGTGAATCTAGAACTGTGCAGGTGTGCAAGAAGGTGAGGATATATAGATTCGTACTGAATCGCTCATCAAAATTCGGTCAAATAGCATAACGTCCCCATATCCTGCATAGGTCGGCAGATTGAAAAATCCGACTTCACAAACTTCACCCACATCCTCGCTGCCGACGAAAGTAATCTCCAGCAGCTCTTACGTGTAAAACCGAGGAACTCCACAGCCGATGTTCGGTTGTGGGGTTCCTACCTGGACAACAAACCTATTCCAGATCCTTATTACGGTGGCAAGGTATATGTTCCTTTCTATCTCTCGCCCCAAAAATCAAATCTTTGGTTTTCTAGGATGGATTTGAGAAGGTCTTTCAACAATGCACGGCACTCTCAAATGCCTTCCTTGATGCAGTAGCTGGAAGGGATAATTGAATCGCTGAATCATAGTACATACAACTCTGCTCGTTATTATTGTTACATTGTCCGTGATATACGGGTGTGATCCTCATTGCTCATTGGTGGGTAGGCATATTCACAGAGGCACGGTTGCCAACCGCATCCTCAGATCTCCAAAGGCTCGTCGTGGTCTGACGGCGCAAAGGTCAAAGGCGCATACCTTGCAATAAACTCTAATTACCTTATTCTGGGTGTAGAAATTGATGGCACTAGCAGACGGGAGCAAAGATCAGTCGCTTCGCTTGAAAATATCTATATTGACACCTCACCCTTTGCCATAGAAACCAACATCACCTAAGAAGCTTGCCTAGAGCAATCCTTAGTAGTCTCCTTAGGCAAGAGAGACTTCGTACCTTGTTGCCGCTCCAAGAGAACATGGGCAACGGGACAGGAATCGGTACATTGATACCAATTTGTCCGACGTTGACATTGCTTTCAAACTTTCTTGCAGTAGCCCCAGACTGAGTGAAGATTGTAGCTCCATTGCCATACTTATTCTCGTTGATGACATCTATCGCATCATCGAGACTGGGGGCTTGAATCATTAATAATACTGGCCCACAGATTTCCTCCCTGTATAAGGAATGAGTTGAGTGTCGTCTTGCTGCTAATAGATCTTGCGTACTTGTAGCACCTCATTGAGGTGGAAGCCTCAATGACAGTAGGTCCAACAAAGTTACCATCAGGGTAAGCAGGCACACTAAGGTTTCGACCATCTAGAAGAATTTTCCCGCCTTCTTCTTCAGCAGATGAGATCAGGCCAACGACTCGCTGCTTTGCGGCAGGAGAAATCAAGGGACCCCTGAGATCGATTCGTCAAAGGAATAATAAAAACAGTCGCTCTTGAGAACGTACAGATCTGTGCCGTCCTCAAAGCCACCGTTGACTTTAAGTTTCTTGGCGCCCTCGAGGAGATCTGGGAGCCAAGACTGGGCATCTCCGACAAGAATGACTGGAAAGATGTTGGTAGGAACGTCCAATCAATAGCAGAGATGCAATCAACCTACCTACGGATATTGCCATGCAACGTTGCCCAGCAGCTGCATATAAGGATGATCAATTTCAAATGATAGCATCAATCTGCTTCAGTCACCTCCAAAAGCAGCTCCAATAATTGATTTGAGGGACAAGTTCTTATTCGCTGCAGACCAACTTTGAGAATATTCAGAATACCGTGAAAGCATAAATCTGACCATCAGGCATGACAATAGCGTGATTCTTGGCTCCAAGATTTGCCTTGAAGGATAATGCGTCAACAATGAGATAAACATCATATCGGTGAAGTGAACTTGCCTGGACCCTCTTGCCATTCTGAGTTCCTCTGAAGTACCCATCGTTAGCCATCAAGATGAATATCAGGGATCATTCCATACCTCTGATAGATATGCTTCCCTGCTTTGTCACCTCCCACAAAACTGATGGCTTTGATTTGCGGATGGTCACATATCGCGTTGACAGTGTCAACAGTGCCATGGACGACATTGAGCACACCAGGAGGAAGACCTCAAGAGTATAATTCTAGCTAGAGTTAGAAAAAGTTGATACGTTGGATCTCACCTGCACGTTGACAGAGTTCGGCAATTATCATGGCTGCACCCGGGTCACGTTCGGAAGGCTTTAGGATGAGAGTGTTTCCAGTGACGATAGCCATAGGTATCGTCCATAACGGGATCATTCTATCGTAGCAGATGAACAATCTCCATAATTATGGAACATTTCAGGATCTCACGCGGGAAAATTAAACGGTGCGATACTTGCACATACTCCAAGAGGTACCTTTCTGACATAAGTGTCCATGTCTCTGCTGACTAGAAAGAAACCATTGATGTAAGACAAGACAAGATCTTTAGGTCCATACCTTCGAGTTTCTCTCCTATCAACATAGAGGTTATTCCGATAGCAGTCTCTACCACCTGAAGCCCACGGAGTAGATCACCGTGAGCATCTATATTCTGTTCAGTATCTGATAAATGACCAGCAATACAGCTTTGTGCCTACCTGCAACGGTTTTGCCTTGCTCTAGGACGATGCTGTTAGCGATTGCATCTGCATTCTCCCGAAGGAGATGCTGAAGGCTGGATGATCTGATCAACACTCCAGATCGTTAAAATCGATCAAGTACGGACTTCAACACAATTCGTTGACGGCTCAGCACGCTTGTCTTCTGCCATGTCTTGAAAGCATGCGCTGCAGCATCTGCGGCTTGTGCGAACTCGTCACTGGTCGTGTGAGGTACCCGTGTAAGGAGGGTTTGTGTCGACTAATTGAGTGAGGAGATATAGAATTGGCAGAGATCCAGAACTAACAGGATCAAGGACATCTATCCACTCTGACGTCTTGCTCTCCAACCACTCTCCTCCTATGAAATTCTTGGTGGTGCCTCCAGTAGCACTAGTGCCCTTCCATTCTGCAGAAATCTGCTCAGCTTTCTGGAGGGCAGCCGGACTCAATGAAAAACGCGGTGAGGAGGTAGAATTGGGATGATCTGGGAGATGGCGAGGTGGGGCAGACATGTAGGAGATGAGAGAAGATTCGGATCTTGAGGATGCCCGCAATTCCCTGTGAGTTTTTTGTATTCCGACGGATTAGCCCGTCTTCATAGGCTTGTGATCAACCCCCCTTGAAGCCACGAAGCGGCTGGGAGGGAATATTCATTTTGAGCCGTGTCATGCTATGTGAACAGTTTTCAATCGTAGTTATGGACCAGTCGATGAGCTTCTGATTTTTTGATTGTCGGTCTGCTTTCGGAGCTCTAACAATTGAATTTTGCCAGGATTGAGAAAGGGTGTTTATATGTAGTAAACTACACAAATACACGGCATTGAGCGAGAATAGTATAGGTAATGTAGATGATAGGAGAATAAGCATGAAATACTCAAGAAACCATGAGATTCTGAGAGGCATTAGGTTTTCGGAGCGTGAAACACCTGATTCGCACGCTGGCCGCGGGGTCATCCTAATAGACGGGTTGCCCTAGGTTCTTGTGCGAGCATCGATCTCGTCAGTAGCTTTCATCGAGATTCCTACTACGGCGGAGAGGTATATTGTACCTTTCCTCACCAAACCATTGATTGTCGGAGGTGAATTAGAGAAGGTCTTTCGTCAATGTGCGGAACTCTCGAATGCCTTTCCTGACAGTGGCTGGGAGAAAATGATTGAATTGCTGAATCATAATACATCAATGTCCCTTGATACGCAAGTATGGAAAGTGTCATTGCTCAATGATGGGTAGGCATATTCACAGAGGCACGGTTGCCAACCGCATCCTCAGACCTCCAAAGGCTTGTCGTGGTCTGCAATAGCGAAAGAATTAACGAGGCATACCATGCAATAGACTCTAATTACCTTGTTCTGGGTATAGAAATTGATACCACTGGCAGAACGGAGCAAAGATCAGTCATTTGGAAAGGTTTATATTGGTACCTTACCTTTTGCCGTAGAAGCCGACATCACCTAAAAAGCTTGCCTAGAGCAATCCTTAGTAGTCTCCTCAGGCAAGAGAGACTCCGTACCTTATTTCCGCTCCAAGAGAACATGGGCAACGGGACAGGAATTGGTACATTGATACCAATTTGTCCGACGTTGACATCACTTTCGAATTTTCTTGCAGTAGCGCCAGACTGGGTAAAAATAGCAGTTCCATTGCCATACTTACTCTCGTTGATGATGTCAATCGCATCATCAAGACTGGGAGCTCGAATGACTACTAAAGCTGGCCCAAAGATTTCCTCCCTGTGAAAGGTAATGAATTGAGTTCTGCCACGCAATAACTTTGCGTACTTGTAGCACCTCATTGAGGTGGAAACCTCAATGACAGTAGGTCCAACAAAGTTACCGTCAGGGTAAGCAGGCACACTAAGGTTTCGACCATCTAAAAGAATTTTCCCACCTTCTTCTTCAGCAGATGAGATCAGGCCAACGACTCGCTGCTTTGCGGCAGGAGAAATCAAGGGACCCCTGAGATCGATTCGTCAAAGGAATAATAAAAACAGTTGCTCTTGAAAACGTACAGATCTGTGCCGTCCTCAAAGCCACCGTTGACTTTCAGTTTCTTGACGCCCTCGAGGAGATCTGGAAGCCAAGACTGGGCATCTCCGACAAGGATAGCTAAAAAGATGTTAATAAAAACGGCTGAGAGCAAGTATGCAGTCAGCCTACCTACGGATAATGCCATACAACGCTGCCCAGCAGCTGCATACAACGACAATCAATTTCAAGTTACAACATCGCTTCAATCCAGAAATCACCTCCGAAAGCAGCTCCGATGATTGAATTGAGTGCCAAGTTCTTATTCGCTGCATACCGACTTTGTGAACATTCAGGATACTGTGAAAGAAAGAATCTAACCATCAGGCATGACAATAGCGTGATTCTTGGCCCCAAGATTTGCCTTGAAGAATGATGCGTCAACAATACAATAAACACCATACCTATGAACCTGCCTGAACCCTCTTGCCATTATGGGTTCCTCTAAAGTACCCATCGTTAGCCATCAAGACAAAAAATGGAGATCATTTTATACCTCTCGTAGATGTGCTTCCCAGCTTTGTCACCTCCCACGAAACTGATGGCTTTGATTTGGGGATGGTCACATATCGCGTTGACAGTGTTAACACCACCATGGACGACATTGAGCACACCAGGAGGGAGACCTCGATTATATGATTCTAGCCATATCTGAATGTGACGTGATACTTTGCATCTCACCTGCACGTTGACAGAGTTCGGCGATCATCATGGCTGCACCCGGGTCGCGTTCAGAAGGCTTTAGGATGAGAGTGTTTCCAGTAACGGCAGCCATAGGTATAGTCCATAATGGGATCATGCTATCTAGAAGATCAAATAAGCTCCGTAGTTGTAATTTTTGAAAATCTCACGCGGGAAAATTGAACGGTGCGATACTTGCGCATACTCCGAGAGGTACCTTTCTGACATAAGTGTCCATGTCTTTGCTAACTGCGAAGGAATCATTGATGTGAGACGCGGGAAAATCTTTGAAAAGCAGACCTTCGAGTTTCTCTCCCGTCAACGTGGAGGTTATGCCAATGGCAGTCTCTACCACCTGAAGCCCACGGAGTAGATCACCGTGAGCATCTATGTTCTATTCGATATCTGAGAAACAACAGTAACACAACCCTGTGCCTACCTGCAATAGTTTTGCCTTGCTCTAGGACGATGCTGTTGGCGATTGCATCTGCATTCTCACGAAGGAGTTGTTGAAGGCTGGGCGACCTGTTCAACACTACATATTCTAAGAATCGATGAAGTACGGACTTCAACACAATTCGTTGGCGGCTCAGCACGCTTGTCTTCTGCCATGTCTTGAACGCATGTGCTGCAGCATCTGCAGCTTGTGCGAACTCGTCACTGGTCGTGTGAGGTACCCGTGTGAGGAGGGTTTGTGTCGACTAATTGAGTGAGGAGATATAGAATTGGCAGAGATCCAGAACTAACAGGATCAAGGACATCTATCCACTCTGACGTCTTGCTCTCCAACCACTCTCCTCCTATGAAATTCTTGGTGGTGCCTCCAGTAGCACTAGTGCCCTTCCATTCTGCAGAAATCTGCTCAGCCCTCGGGAGGGCAGCCGGACTCAGTGCTAAGCGGGGTGTGGTGGTAGAAAGGGTACGAGCTAGGAGACGGCGAGGGAGAGCAGACACGTACATGGATGGGAGAAGACTCGCCGGAGCTTGAGGATAACGTCACACGCGGCGGGGTCACGTGGGACGCACCAAACATTTTATTGGAGTCCTCACGCCTGCTGGCGAGCGCAAATGCATCGTAGTAACGTGCCACACGGCATGAATGGCTTCCGCTCAAACAGCGCAGCGTCTTCCAGCTCTAACCCGCATCCTGACATCCCCAACATTAATGGGAACCCTCACATGTATAACAACAATCTCTCTCACCAGCAACAGCGGCTTCCTCACCACCACCCGCCACCCCAGATGCATCCTCCCAATCTCTCCCAGTGGAACGGGGCCCTGCGCCAAAACTCCATGACCCAGATGTACATGCCTCCCACCCCGCAAAATCAAAATCAGCCCTTCAATCAGCCCTGCTGGCCCAACATCACTCAAATGCATCCTCAGCAGCTCCCCAATGGGATGCCCCCCATTGGTGGCTTTAACTTGCCTTTTTTTCCGCCGCAAATGATGCAGGACTCCTTCCACCCCCCTGTTGAGCGAACGGAAGAGAATATTATTCTGCAAGCCCTTGTCGAAAGCAAGAACAGAAGAGAATCCTACAAGGACGCGTTGAATTCTCTACATGGGGTAAGACGCTATACATTTTGTACCTTTTGACGCGTCTGAATCGCATCAGAGGAACGATCACACCGCTAGCCAATGGAAAGACTATTATCTCGATCACAAGGATCGTTTAGACGACACTATTTTCGTCTATCTTAATCCACCAAAGGATGCTTTCCAAGCTATCAAAAAGCCCTTGCCCAGTGCGTACAAGGTCGAACCATCCCCCGCGCGTTCTCTGCCTCCCAAGCCCAAGCGGCAAGATTCTGTCCAACGCGCTCCCCCACCAACAGCAGGCAAAAGGAATACTATAAACAGCATTACCACTCCCGCTCCCGTTTTTGGCGATCGTTTACCTCCCCCCAATGCTGATATACAAATTCCTGATCCCCCGTCGCGTTCTCCATCACCCCCGACTGTAGTAATACCCCATCGCGGCAGGGGAAATAAATATACTCCCGAAGATCGAGATTTTTTCCTCAAGTTTATTTCCTGGCGTCTGAAAGGTGATCCAAATCTGACCAGGAATGATCTGTGCGCCATGTTAGCTGCAAAAGTAGGCGATCTTCTGATTCCCATGTCATCAACTCTAACCCACATATGATATCATCAAGGCACCTCATCACACCGCTCAATCGTGGGCGTCTTACTGGTCTAACAAACATGATGTCCCTGACAAAATTCTCGCTGCGGCAAAGGGTGATGACTATGGTCTAGAAGAGTCGGAATCGGAAGAAGAAAAGATACCCGTTCGACGACGACCAAAGTACAAGGATTTAAGCTCAGAAGAGGAGGATGACGACGATGATAATGACAAGAACAACCAGTCTGAACCAGATGACGAGCCTATTAAAGTGTACCCGGAAAGCGAAATGGGACAGGGAGGCGAGCCATTCACTGATGCCGACCTTTATATTACTGCCAAGTATACGTTGACATGCCTCAACTTTGACAACATTTCCGGTAAAGAGCGGTGGGAGCCTTACAGCGAACGCGTAAGTTTCCGAATGCCGGTCTTTGTTCTGTTTCGTTGGCGCCTAACGCTATGTGCTCTCACATAGTATCCCCAACGCTCTGCGAAATCGTGGGCAGAATACTACCGCCGAAATGAAGAAAGTAAGTTAACAGTGATGCCCAAGAAGTAGACACGATACCAATTTTTTGTGGCATAGCGATAAGCAGACTTGCAAGAAAGATGAAGAATCAGGGTCATAACCTATCCGCGAAGTCGTCAAATCAAAAACAAGTACCGCAACCCTCTTGGGCATCCAATGATTTGCATCAAGTAAAGCGAAAACACGGCGTAGACTCTGACGCTGACGGAGAAGATGGCAATGAACGTCCTCCTAGTAAGAACAAACGTGGGAGAGGTGAAGCATAATACCGTTTCACTGGACAGAACAATACTCTCATTCAATTTTATTCACCTTTTGGTCAAATCCTCTTGGCTATCTAATACGTAGATCATTTCCCTACACTTTTCGGACAAACAGGTGTACTTTACAGGAAATGGTGAGTCTTGAACATTTGTAGATATCATAGCATATTTGTACGTAGTCCCTAGCTAAGTAGCATATAGTCTGCTTTGCCACGTGTTGTTCTGATTGATGTCAGATATTGAGATAGCGACGGTTGCTCTTCCTCTCAAAACAACCATACAACTAATATGGATGAAGATTATGACGTGCGTCCGCTCACACCACTGAAAGATCTCTCAATGACTTGGACCAGGTCATCGTTCTTGGTACAGGTTTGACGGAATGTATCCTTTCTGGATTGCTTTCCGTCGAGGGCAAGAAAGTGCTCCATATGGATCGTAATGACTACTATGGGGGCGATAGTGCAAGTTTGAACTTAACACAAGTACGTTATCTCTGATGCTATACAGTGGCCAGCAGATACTGAAATTGATCAGTTGTACCGCAAATTCCGACCAGATCAAGTACCTCCTGCTGAACTTGGCCGCGACCGCGATTATGCTGTCGATCTCATTCCCAAGTTCATCATCGCCTCAGGAGAACTTACAAAGATCCTCGTGCACACGGATGTCACTCGCTATCTTGAATTCAAGCAAATCGCTGGTAGTTTCGTATACCGCGACGGAAAGATTTCCAAAGTGCCCAGCACAGAAATCGAGGCCGTCAAGAGCCCTTTGATGGGCCTCTTCGAGAAGAGGCGGGCAAAGAAGTTCTTCGAATTCCTTCAAGGATGGAAAGACAGTGACCCAGCCACTCACCAGGGTAAGGATTCGAATGCCGTCTAATTATATAGAAGATGTTGATATGACCTTTCTTAGGCATCGATCTTGACAGGGATAGCATGAAAACTGTTTATGAGAAGTTTGGTTTAGAATCTGGAACTCAGGACTTTATCGGCCATGCTATGGCTCTCTACCTAGATGATGAGTGAGGGCTATCACGTATCTCCCTTGCTTATGCCGAAACCTCCCTCTTGCAGTTACATTAACAAGCCTGCACGACCGACATACGATCGCATCATTCTGTACACCTCTTCAATGGCCCGTTATGGAAAATCTCCTTACATCTACCCCTTGTACGGCCTCGGGGAACTTCCCCAATCCTTTGCACGTCTCAGCGCTATCTATGGTGGTACATACATGCTTGACAAACAAATTGACAAAATTGTCACCGACTCTGATGGAAAGTTCGTTGGCGTCACGAGTGGCGGGGAGACGGTCAAGGCAAAGCAGGTCATCGGAGACCCCAGTTACTTTGGAGCAGGCAGTGAAAAGGAAAGCGGAACACTTCGAGTAATTGAAGTGGGTAAAGTTGTCAGGGCCATCTGTCTCCTTAAGCACCCCATTCCAGGCACAGATAACAGTGACAGCGTCCAACTTATCATCCCTCAGAACCAAGTCGGCCGGCGAAATGGTATAGCTTAATGTATTCATTTCTGACTTTTCTACTGATACAATGCCGCAGATATCTACATCGCAATGGTCTCATCGACTCATAACGTCTGTGCAAAGGATATCTACGTCGCAATCGTGAGCACCATCGTCGAGACAGACAGACCTGAGCTCGAAATCGTACCCGGCCTGAATCTCTTGGGTCCCATTCATGAGAAGTAAGCATTTTTGCGACCATGATTGTGTATTTGGCATCTTACTTTTTTGAATCAGATTTGTCACTATCTCGCCGTTGTTTGAGCCCACATCTGACGGCAAGCAAGACAATATTTTCATCACCAGGTCCTACGATGCGACCTCTCACTTTGAGACTGTCGTTGAAGATGTCCAAGATGTCTGGCAGCGCGTCATGGGCACCCCTTTGGTTCTCAAGAAACGTGAAGTTGATGTTCAGCAGTAACTTGTTTTGGTCGTGTCGAGACGGTTTAAACTGCTAGGAATGGGTGTACTGAGGACAAACTGCACCCTTCGGGGATTCGGATGTCTCGTCTTTCAACGTTGATGCCATGTATTATATCACCATACAATTTCTCTTGCAATCGAAAAGCTTTTGTGCGTCTGTCAACTAAAGTTCTGCTTTATATCAAGTCGGTACTTGCCTCATTGAAATCTCGCCCGTCTGCTTAGCTGGGGTATTCTATACGAGAGCATAATAGATTATATACCGGGCACTACAGGAGGGCTCGTGCAGCCTGTCCCACGCCCGGTTATTTCAGATTTTGCCACTTCGCAGCTAAATAAATATACAGGGAGGGGAGGGAGGACAACAAGTTACATACATCGCGTCTCTACAGAAAGGTTATTGTCGTAGACTGTCCCTCTAAGATATGTTCCTATTTCACCTATCCCCCAAGGAGACTTCGTGTTTCACGTGATTGTCGGGGACGGCTCTTCTAACGGTCTCGTGAAAAGCACGCTTTTAACCCCATTAATTGCTTCGCGAACATGTGATATCCGGAAATTGCCGATTTCCGTACATGGATGTATTTGAATTATCTAATCGGAGAGCAATAACTTGAAAAGCAAGCTCATTGATCAATCGCGCCCGCGACAATCTTCCTCTATTGCGTACTCAGCAACCATCCTCTAGGACGCCTACTCCTCCTGACCATGTATATCGTGTATATCACAATATCAACCTTCGACGATTTTGTATAGTCATTAAACAGTGTCATTTGGTCCTTCTATGCGAGGAGCACACGGTCAAAAAAAGGAATTCATATCGAACTCTGGTACTTCAATATCTTGTTTCGCTGATCTCATCAGGTTCCCTATACCAACTTTCCTGGCAAACAAATCCCCCTGGGTTTGCAAGAGCTCTGGCTGTTCTCTGATCATGGGCGGTACTCCCAGTGTAGGACGTTCGGGAGAGGCGGTTCTAGTGGGTGGTTGCGACAAGATGGGCATGTCTATCATGATAGATGATCTTCGGCGTACGGCGCGATCAAATAAGGATCGACGAGAAAGATTAGGACTAGGAGGTGGTGATACTTGGTCATTAGCTGCCACAATGTTGACCATGTCGGCAACAGACGGTCGATCAAAGGACCATGACCTCACAAGATCCAAACCAAGTACGTGGCAACCTGAGGAGCCGTAAGGTCTTGTGGCAAAGGTCAACTTATGAAGATGAGGTACCCACCCATTCTACAAAAGACACGGGCCATTTGGAGAACGAAGTTATACTCTGATCGTCCAGAAATTTCACTTGTTCCTTTCGCCGCCTGCAGTGTCTTGGACCGTAGTTGTGAAAACAGAAGCGCAAGACTGGGGTCATCATAATGCGGCTCTCCAATCTCAGTCACCTGAATATTCAGAGAGTTTGCAATATCTTGTAGGGGGGTCTAGATATTTGATTCAACCAACATCAAAGAATCTGATAGTGAGACGGCTCACCAGTAGAATCCTTACAGCCATGTCTCTGCGATGAAGTAACCAAAAGGCCCAGCTTGCAAGCCACCGATTTCCATTCTTGAAAGCTATTGGCAGAACGACGCTATCGAGTATTTCGAGTAATATAGGTCCTTCGTTACTTTGTTCAACAACTCGAGCCAAGGCGACAGCTAGCTGAAAGTCATCAAGCTGTTTGATGCAAACGTTGACGGCGTCTTTGAGTGCTCCGCCGAGGAGGAAAAAAGCCGCGGCGTACTCTACTGACGAAGTAAGCATTCTTGCAGGAAATCAAACAGAGTCTCTTCACCGAATCGTCTTTTGCTCAATAATGCGAACGCATTTTTCAGTGCCGCGGTGCGCCATCGCGGTTCCGAAAAATCATTTGAGAGGAATTTGAGCATAAGTCCCTGTTCTTTATGCCATACAGCCTGCCTCCATAGTCCATGGACAAGCTTAACTTTGCCGAGGGCGAAGTAATAAAGAGAACAGGCTGTGGGATCTCTGTTGTCGCCTGCCATGTACTCATTCCGCGCTATAATTTCCATTTGCGTTCTCTAGGTGTCGAAAACATTACTGTCAATGCAGGGAAAAGCGAATATGCACGACAAACCAAGGTATCTACAGAGGTTAACCAAATGGGAATTCCTACTGCTCGTGCATTAACCCATCCGAGCTTTCCTTCGCATGCTATTGAGGAAGCATTCAACAAAAGATCTTGACTTTCGCTGTGGAACGCCCATATCATATCTCGATATCGTAGACGCTCTCTCCGACCTGATGCCCTGAGTTGTGCACCCTTGGATTGTGGGCTGCTTGGCACTGACGAACGACGATTGAGAATATAAAAGGATCGCATAGAAATGAGATATCGCAGGCCATTAGAATCTAAAGCCCGGCGTTGCTCGTCAATCTGTGCTTGAATAGAGGGGGTTACGAATGTGAATGAACTGTCAGGAGATATTGAATGACCTCTAACGTCGTTTGTATAAGGGTGAGTAGATGGGATTGCTCATTAGGTGTTAAGTGCGGAAGTGGATGTGTCTCAAGGGCCTCCATTAGATCCAGAACGAGTGAACGGGAGAAGCCTTCTTCAGGCCTAGAGAGCCATCAGAATAAGACACAATTAAAAAGGAGATGTCCTACTCTTCGTCTCTAGGCCCTGGATGATCTTCAAATAGGGAAGTGTACCCTTTTCTTTGTACAGATACCTATGTTCACCCACGGATGAGTTTGGCAATTCTTCATCGAAGTTATGTTACTGACAGAAGTAGTAGTTGAATCTGTTTTGAAGAAACTCTCCACTGGAAGAGATGTCCGCTGAATTCGGTTTTGGTCCCCAGTGCCAGCAGTAACATCTTTTGACAAATTAACAATGATTTCCTTTACCAGCTCGACTTTTCCTTCCATGAAAATGGGTTATTGATCAACAATACGAGAGCCGTGCTGCTTACCCCACAATAGGCATTGTAGTATCATCTGTGGATGATAATCATCCAGCGGTCCATTGTGTCTCGCAGCATATTCGAATAGAGTTTCTTCATCTGATGTCGACGATGATGATCCATAGAAGAACATCTGATGCCCGGCGGCTATAAGAAGCGATCCATTGTCGAGCCAGATAGAATCGCTGATGGGTAAAGGAATGAACCTTGATAACGCAATGTTTGATCATAGAACTGAAGGCAATGATACGAATCACAAACCCTCCAATCTCGATCGTGGTACACGTTGCCCACCCAGGACCTTCGTCGAAGTAGGTCATTCGCTGCTGACATAACAGCTCAATGCGGTGGCGGAACCCAACAGCGAGGATAGATTGGTTATCGGGAGTCGACGTCCAATCTAAGTCATTGATACGCTCGCTGAATGAACAGACCTAAGATGAAGATGGCGAAAAAGCACTTAAAGACGCACCTATACTGTGTACAAAAATCTAGACCAGTAGCAAATTCTGATTCTTGCGAATTCCATATTGTCAACTCATCATCATTTGGTCCAGGAACAACTATATAGAGTATCAATAAGCGCAGGGCTTCACGCATTGATGGGACACTACTCCCTCAAAGCGGTTTTCTTGGCAGAGCTACAGCTTGCTTTCGAAATTCTTGTGCGACCGGTCTTCACAGTTCCTGTGCGCCTCCACAAAAGTGTCTGGTTGTC
This sequence comes from Termitomyces sp. DKA64, assembly GCA_017657295.1. Taxonomy (NCBI): domain Eukaryota; kingdom Fungi; phylum Basidiomycota; class Agaricomycetes; order Agaricales; family Lyophyllaceae; genus Termitomyces; species Termitomyces sp. DKA64. The sequence continues at coordinate 122,989 of JAGGAV010015537.1, read as the reverse complement.
CTCAGGAACCCAAAAGTCTAGTTCGCCAGTATGGGAGACGCTGAGAAGGACATCGGGTTCTGTCCAAGACTGTCTCTGGCCCCAAGCCATCGGGTCAACGGGTAATATGAACTTTGGCGGATTCGAAAGCGGCAGATCAGATTGCGAGCGAATAAGTAGAGTTGGAGAAGGACTATAAGAAGCACAGAGGTGGACGATCGACAACTCAGAAGTGATTCCAACTATGGAATCACTTTCGTCTTCAGAGGGTATTGAAAATAGATAGTCCATCGATGGTACGCAAATGCTCTGAGGAGGCGTTGAGTGCAAGGTCAATGTCCCATCAGACACTAGATAGGTCACAAATATTTGCCCTGTACGTGAACTTGGTTTGCTTCACAGAGGCACGAGGGGAGAAGATGCTTGATTTACCTCGTTGGAGTACAACAACATGATCTGCAGAAGACCAGGAACCCGAACGGGCCAACTGGGTGCCATTGTTGAGGACTCTCCAGGCCTCGCCACCCGTGACACGCACAATGCCTACTCCAGCACCTTCCGGCGTCCTTACGAGCCTGACAACTTTTGACTCTTCTTCAAGGATCCTGGGTAGCATGCTTGAAGAGAGTCTGAGTCCATCACTTTGTGCATCAAAAAAGGCAACAGGAGAAAGATTAAAAATTGTTAATGGGGAGGATACTGCAAGTATCAGCATAGATGAGTCTGCATTAGGCAACAAGGAGAGGTAAGAAGGCGGTCCGGGCAAGGTAGACGGTGGCAACTGTTGTAATGTAAACTGTTTCAAGAGTGTTGGAGGTCTCCGATCTACATTCTGATGAGAAAGACATCAATTCCAAGCCAAAACGTCGGAAAGGAAAACTGACTGCGACTGCGCTTACAACGACGGAGCCGTCACCGAGCACTCGAATGAACAAATCCCAGCGTTCGTCCTTGATGTCTTTGATTCGACGAAGACGAGCATTATCCTGGTCCGGCCATTTCTTCAGGATTTCGTTCAATGCATTTCCGACAACTTCTCTATCAAGCCAGAAAGCAGTGGACGCGCTCTGATTCAGATGGTGGGAGGCGGCAGAAAAAGGAAGAGATGAGAAGATGTCTAAGGATGCATGAAGCTGTAATTGTTGAGGAGAGTCTAGCACAGGAAGGAAGATGCGAATTGTGGCGTCATCAGTGACAGTGTAAAGTATTAGGTCATCGCTTATAGAACAGAATGGATAAGGTGTTTGGACTTGGAGTGTACCGTGATACTGACCGGCTTGCCGCTTGAGGTTGTCGCCAAGCAAAATTTGATATGGTGCGCGGATGAGGTATGACTTGAGTCTGACGACCCGATGTGGTAGAGTACATCCTAATTGTATTATCCGTCTGCATGGAAGAGATCAATGATAGCTGTAGTTAAATCATCCTCTAATCAAATACATACCGCAGATGAAGTGGCAATATACATTAATGAAGGCGCAAAGCGTACGCAAGTTGGAGAACACGCACTAGAAGGGATTCAGAAACCGAAATCGAAGATCTCGTGAAGGCATCTACTGAATAGTCCATTTTTGTGACCAGCTGGGGAGGTCGTTCTCGAGAATCAATGTGTACACCGAGAGGCTGAGCTGTGAGCCAACAGCGAGCAAACCTAGTCATCGTAAGTTTGGCGTCCGTAGAACAAACTCAGCCTCACCGGATTTGCAGTCAAGCGCCGTGATGGCCTGACTTTCTGGAAGTATAAGCGTTGAGTGGATTAACCAAAAATCCCTCTTCACGCCAGAAAGGCTCCAAGCGGCGATGCGGTTGTTCATGGCGGCGAAGACCTTGAGACAGCTGATAGTCGAACAACGCGACAGCAAGACACGACTTTGCTCACCAGCATCATGCCCGAATCAACTGTGATGCATGATATACTGTCTGCAGTGTTCCTAGCACTTGGAAATGCTTCCGATAATGCAAGAACACGGACAAGTGAGAGTGAGGAAGCATTTAGGAGTACGACGACGTCTGCTGATGGATAGAGCTGGTGAAAAGGATGAAGCCAAGGTTGAAAGGGTACAAAAGACCAGACTGACAATCAAGAGGACGTTCGAGAGTTGGAGATGGCAGATGCTGCGTGCTGGGTAGGCGGCGTAGGCGTGGTGGAGGTGAAGCATGGCATGAGGCGTAAATATTGCAGCCGAACTGCAGCTGCTTGTCTCTAACTTACTCAACTCCCACCATGCGCCTCTGCCTCCTGCCTGCCACTCTCCTCACTTTCCTCCTTGTATCCCCCGTACTTTCCTCTCCACAACATCCACTTTCAAACACCCTGTCCACCACACTCGTCGACGCCCTCTCTAACGACCCTAACTATACATCCCTTCTTCTTCTTCTTCAACGCGCTCGTCTCATCCCTACCCTCAACAAACTCAAGGGATGTACTCTTTTCGCTCCCACCAATGATGCTGTTCGGCACCATCTCCACGTAAACGACCTCTGGCGCAGTGCTTTCCATGATCACCAGCTTCCACTCAATGACAATGTGCACGAACAGTTGAGGCAGCAACTATTCTACCATCTACTCAACCACACGGTCCAGGAACTTCCCACGAATCAAAGCACACAAATATACAAGACCTTGCATTACCCTCGAGCTCTCCTCGATCCACCCTCAAGAGATCCACCTCCGTATCCGCCTTGGTTACCCGTTCCAGGAGGAACCTTAGGGGGGGAGCCGCAGCGATTGCGCGTTTCGGGAAATTACGTTGGAGTTGATGCTTTCGGCAAGGGTGGTGCCAAGATCGTCAATACCTCCACAGCGGGTAACGGCATTATATATGGCATTTCCAAGGTTCTTGAGCCACCGGGTGATCTAGGTAAGACCAGTATCCGACTACAGTCTACAAACGGTTTGTTGAAACCATTACAGCCAACGTTGTATCTCAACAGAATTCTGTGTCTTTTTTCAACAAAGTATTGACTCCTGCGATGACCAAACTTCTCAATTCCACGTCGGAACTTACACTTTTTCTTCCCGTCGATACTGCTTGGGATGCGTTGGACCCTTACGAGCGATTGTATCTCGAGAGTGAATACTCTACTAACGATCTTAATAGAATACTAAACTTGCACGCTGTTGTGGAGGAAAAAGTCAAGTACTCCGATACTTTTGTAAGAGCCACAAATTGTACGGCCTTTTCGCCCCAACTCATCATCAATTACAAATACTTGCTCACTAAACGTTGTTTATCCAGTGACAACACTCGAGGGCACCGAGCTCGAGATTCAAGTCTCTTCTACGAGCACCACAGTGTCGGGGGCAGGCCTTGTGGAACCCGATATTTTCGGGTCCAACGGGGTCCTTCATCTCGTAGACTCTCTTCTTATACCTCCAGGCACACTTCAACTCACCCCGGAGAAATATCTCCTTGCTCTCAACTGCACGACTTTTGTCTCTTTGATACATTCCGTAGATTTGGGCACCTTGATCAATAACACAGATGTCAAGTACACAATCCTTGCCCCGTCTGACGACGTAATGTCGTTACAGGGGGACAAGGAACTTCCAGAGAGAGGCAGTGAAGATTTAAGGAGACTTCTTCGATATCACTTTTTACCGGGCAATTGGACTTCTGAGAAACTAGCTGATGGAATGTTGCTGGAAACCGCGTTGGAAGAGGATGGACTCGCTGGTAGGAGACAGGTCCTGAGCGTTGGGGTCAGCTCGGATGAGAAGAAATTGGCCGAGAAGTCCATAAGGTTTGCTGGTGCTAAGACCATAGGAAATCCAAGTGAGTTGTCCCACATCCGCGTCATTCGCGAATGACTTATGATCCACCAGTCGAAATTAATAACGCCTTGCTCTACTTCATTTCTCGACCACTTGTGCCCCCTGTCGATCCTCTACAAACTGCTCTCCCTTTCCTCGATCTTTCGTCCTTCCTTGCTGCCATCTTCTCTACTTCTCAGGCCGAAATTCTTCGGAAAGCACCTCATACGTCCCTTCTTATTCCTCATAATTCGGCTTTTAAACGTCTAGGCCTGCTTGTCAGCGCCCATCTGCTTGGTACGTCTGCGAAGCAAGATTTGGAGAGTGTTCTTCTACACCATGCGTTGGATAGCATAGAGTATGCGCAGTCTCTAAGGAATGGTTCCCAGCATACTTTTTCAACCCTCGAAGGCAGCGACGTTCGATTCGATAGATTGAAGAACGGCAGCTTCTATGTCAGTCCTAGCGGAGGCTGGACCGGAATGCAGTCCCAACTTTTTGTTAAGGATCTTCTCACGAATACTGGTGTTGTCCACGAGCTCTCAGACATTCTTATTCCTCGCTCAGTCAATTTGACGATCGGTAAACTGGTTAAGGCTGCTCAAGGAAGCACCATGGCGTCCTTAGCGGTCAAGGCCGGGTTTGAATGGGTGCTCAACGGTACTGCGCCTCCAGAAGGATCTTCCTGGGACAACGAAGCATTTCCGGGAGTAGGCTGGACACTGTTGTGCCCCACGGATAGTGCATTCAAGGACGTGAATCTGACACAACTTTATGCTGATCCTGATGCGCTACGTGCAATCGTCGCACAACATCTCATTCCTACTCGACCTCTAGAGGATGAATCGTTCACCTCCGACACTGATGCATTATACAACAATCAGCCTATCCCTCTTGACGATTCTCCGACATACAATACGCTTCTTTCTTCTAGATCAGCGTATGGAGATCTTGCCTTCCGCTGGCGTGATGACTTGCAATTCAATGGATATATCGTCGGGATCAAAGGTGCCCGGGGTACCGATGGTAGCGCTGATTGGGCTCGTGTGCTCTCGTGGGGCCGGTCTACTACCGCTGGCGGAGGTGTTATCCAAATCGATCGACTATTGCAACCATATAATCCCCCTTGGTGGATATCCTACGGTGCACCTACATTCGTGGGCATTGGGGGTTGCATACTCATCTGTCTATTCTTTTACGGTGTCAGACTTGTTTGGCAACGAGACACGACAGAGGCTACATATGAACCCGTTGGCGGATTCGGTAGAGATGACGAATCTTAATTTTGAGGTGTTCATAGATTGTTCTTTATGATATCTGATATTCCTTGATAGTACATATGACAACCGGTACCTCCATTAGTACTCGACCCCACCCTGTAGACACCTGTACCTGGCATACATCCAGACAATGTTTATGATGCAATTTGTAAATATGTATAAGGTACATCAAATTTTGGAGATCGAATTACTTGGCTTCGGAAGCACGTGAATATTTGACATACCCGTCCCGGTCATCCTACGGGCACGTATATATATTCAAATCGGTGTCCTCTTGCGTCCTTGACTTTTTTGTCTCACCAGATAGCCCACTATGGTTTGTAGTACATTCAATCTTTCACTCGACCCTTCTGATATGTTTATACACAGAGCAGTGAAGCCCCCGCTGTGGATGAATCTCGTTCGACTGCGGTCGAGTCCGTCAAAGCATTCATTGCTGGGGGTTTTGGTGGTCTTTCTGCTGTTCTCGTCGGTCAGTTGTTCATTCAAGTAATAGACAGCTTTATCTTGGTCTTTGATACCACATCTCTAGGACACCCATTTGATCTGACGAAGACGAGGCTCCAAACTGCCGGCCCGGGCGTTTATACTGGTGCTCTAGATGTTGTGAAGAAGACTTTGGCTCGGGATGGTATCTCTGGGTATGTGCGATACGCACCCTTCTCAATCATGTGCTCATGATTGTGTCAGCATGTATCGTGGTATGGTACCCCCGCTATTAGGTGTAACACCAATCTTCGCTGTGTCATTCTGGGTAAGATATCTAGAAAACCTTGAAAGTTGCGGGCTAATTGTAAACTATTGTAGGCTTATGATGCATCGAAGAATTTGATATTCTCATTGACTCCACAACGGACAAGCCAGACTTTGTCGATATCAGAACTTGCCTTGGCTGGATTCCTATCGGCCGTTCCTACGACTCTCGTTACAGCCCCCGTAGAAAGGGCTAAGGTGATTTTACAGGTGAATAAATCTAGTCTTTTCTCTGCAAGGTCCCAAGTAACATTCGGGATAGACTCAGGGCCAGGATAAAGCGAGTGAGAAGAGGTATAAGGGTGTCGTTGATGTGGTAAGGCACCTTTACCGTGAGGGCGGAGTGAGAAGTATCTTCCGTGGAACAGGAGCTACGCTTGCTCGGGATGGTCCTGGCAGTGCTGCGTTCGTGGACAATTATTTGTTTGACTTGTGAATGTCTAATTTCCATGGAACAGGTACTTTGCGGCCTACGAAGTGACAAAGAAAGTCTTGACCCCGGCAGGTTCTTCGCCAGCTGAGCTGAACCTTGGCGCAATCATTGTGGCCGGAGGATCAGCTGGTGTTGCTATGTGGGCATTGGCAATACCTCCAGATGTATGTTGTTCATCTCTTTGCATCCCAAGACTAGTTGTAATCACGTATCTTGCTAGGTCCTAAAATCCAGGATCCAGTCCGCGCCGGAAGGTACTTACTCGGGGATACTTGATTGTGCACGCAAGACGATAGCCCAGGATGGCGTTCGTGCATTGTGGAAAGGATTTGGACCGGCTATGGCAAGAGTGAGTAGTTCTTTTCGTGTGTGTGCTCATCTTCTGATGGACTGTGTAGGCATTCCCTGCCAATGCAGCAACGTTCGTGAGTCAACTTTTTTCTGTTTTCTATAGGTGGATAACTCTCTTGTTTTTCTTCAGCTTGGCGTCGAAGCATCTAGAACTCTCATGGACAAGTTCTTTTAATTGGGGATATAGATTTAATCATAGATCTCTATTTTATGATATCCGACTCAAGCATTATTCTTATGCATCTATGTACAGTGGAAAATGGTCACGAGTTCTAACGACAGACCGTGTTATGTGGTCAATGAAAAGCCTTGGAGCGAAGCGCCAAAATCCAAAGAGGATGAATGTCACTCTTCATCAAGCAGCGCGATCGCCATCTCTTTGATTGTGTTCAACCACCGACCTCCAGTATTTCTCCTCTGAATCTAAACGATATTTGATCGGGTAACGTCAGTACATTAGGGCAAGCCCCTCGATTACTCGAAGTAGCGTCCTTCGAAGCTCATAGCGTTTTTGAAATGGTCTGTAAAGATACTGAAAGATCATCTATATAGACACCTATCTGGCAGAGGCTCCTTTTATCAATGTGCACGACTCTTCTCGAAGCTTTTGGGGGGGACAAAAAACCCATTTACAATTTACTTGAAGATGCATATCGACACGTTGACGAGTAGAAGGGGTTGAGAAAGATATATGGTTATCGTATAAGTCCGTACGTTTACCATCATCTTTCAATGATCTTCTGGTCCGCTTCGTAGCCAGGTGCGTCTGTGGCGAAAGATATTTCCTGTGAACGGCAGCTCGACCAACTAATCGATTCCCTGATTCGCAATTTAAATCGATGGTTCAACGGTGGTTTCTATACGCGGGTGACAGAAGGTGCCAAGAGTCTTGTAGATAAGATCATCCGGATCAATGAGGGAGAGAAATATGGTGTTGGGAAACCTCTACCATTGACAGTTGCGGCTGGTCAGAAGAATGCCACAATGGATTCGTTGGAGTCCGCTTTTCCGAAGAATCGACCAACATCGCGGTTGCAGCACAGTAATCGTAGCAAGTTAGTTAACATGAATGCCCGCTGTCGAGTGATCTAAGTAAATTTATTGCTTCTCCTGTCAATCTCTTCCGAGTATATCACTTCTTCCAAGTTGCTGGTATCTTGAAAATGACATCTGCCCACTTTGCTAATCGTCCGTCCTCCCAGTCTTCGATGTGTGACAGACCAGAACTTCCACGGCGCCCCCTCTCGATTTCCAAACGCTTTTCTGCATCGCACCAGAAAAGAACCCACGATCCCATCCTGAAGTGACCATTACTACGCTCGAAGTACCACTTGTTGACCGGGTTATCGGCTCTACTACGCCACACCAAATCACGACCTTCACCCTTTCCTCCTTTCCCTCCATTAGGATTGGCGGAGAAGGGCAAACCAAGGCCATAAGACTCGTCGTGCAGAGCGACCCACAAAAAATCGACGGTACCGTCACCTTGATGACTAGGGAGAACAGCAAACTTGTCAAGGTAGGTGATCGGGGCGTCAAGGCCTGGGCATTCTTCCTTGGTCACGATGGCCGCGCCGGCATAGTCACCAGCGAGAATGACATAGTCGAGCGTTTGCTCTAAACGGCCGTAGAAAGCATCTTGGTCAAGAGTGCGACGAAATGAATCCTCTAATAACCGATTCATTTTCTTCCGGTCAATGTCAGTAAAATTCCGGATGACTTGTATCGGCAGGCCACGGCGCAGTAATGTAGGCGTACTGGGTGTGAGTTTGCGGTTACCTTGAAGTAGAGCATGGGGGAGGCTCGAACTAACAGCTGGCTTGTTGGTGATAAGATTTGCAATGAGGGAGCTGGGAGACCGATGAGAAACCATGACAGCTGAGGAGGTCGGTGGCATGTACGCTAGACATGTGCGAGCAAGGGAGAGATTGGAAAGTGCGGTCGGATGAGAATGGCGCCAGGGGGAATGAAAAGTCTCATGGATGTGTGGATATTCGGATTCTAGATTTATGAGGAGGTGAGGATACCCGTTGCGAGCGTAAGATGGAACGCCCCCCTCGCGATTAATGATCATGAGTCGTAATGGGGTAAGATCGACGTTTTCAGGAGCGTCGTCGTGTTCGCCTCGTTTAGAATGATCCTCTGCGGCAGCCTCGACCATACCACGAGCCAAACCTGCGATAACATCATTCGCATCGATGCGGATGGAACGGCAGAAGGAATCCAATGCAAAAGGAGAAATAACTGGAATTTCACCCGCTCTCAGTGCAGATCGAATTGGGATGAGATCAGAATCTATAGTGTGTGATTCAGGGGGGTAAATCCCGTTGACTGCCACCGTTTCGTCGACACCAGGCTTTGGCCCAAGCCTCACAATGGCACCAACTACTGGCCGAGCTCGAGCACCATGCTTTTCTAGACTTGTCACGACGCGCATCGTTTCTGCTACGATTGAGGTCCGTTCATCTTGTTCCCCCCGATGCAGTTCGTCATTTTCGACAACAATGACACTGACAAGGCCGAGTTTCTCCAAGTAGACCAAACCACGAGTGATGCTGTCTAGCTGCACATCTGTAAACGGTCCCTGTACCTTAACCAGAGCAGTGCGACGAATGACCGGATTCAATATTGAAGCAAGGATCGGACTCGTTTTGGGGAGCTCAGGGACGGGTGATGTCTGCTGTGGTACCTGTACAACAGACGACGGAGAAGGCAGGGTAGTTGAAGAAGCTGAATATGTTTGCGGTTGAGGGCGTGGGCCAAAAGAAGCGAGGTATGACCGTGTATCTCTCAAGGAAGGGTTGGCTCGTAGGATCGAGAGGAAAAAATCCTAACTCGACGTATCAGCAGATATACGCAGAAAACATGAGTCAACCAACATTCTCAGATATAGGTCCATCCTCATTATCCAGCGTAGGCTGTCGGACACCACGGATCGTCTGTTGAAATGACAGACCGTCAGTGAACGAAGAAAATCGGCCGGACAGATGCGAACAGCATAGAACGCCTTGAAGGTCTGTGTGCGTCGAGTCTTAACGGAAGCAGCGACCAGGCCACGTGTACGTGTAGCGTGTGGTATCATGTCAAGAGGAATGGGAGGACGGGGGAGAGTCAGAGAAATGTTAGCTCATGGAGAACGGGGCGCCCTAGATTATATATGTTCCTCAGCGTTCAACCCCTGAGAGCAAAATTATCCGGGGGCGTCTGATTCTGGCAAACACTTATCTGATTAGATTATCTTCCGATCTCCCTTCCATCCACTGATGAACTAATTCCCTCAGCTGCGAATCTGCCATTGGGTACCAACTCTTACACGGAAATGCTCCATTGCCACAATGAGGCCAAAAACCGCGAATAGCTCATTTCCCGCAAGGTTAACGGCCAAGAAGTGCACCTCCCCTTTTGACTCTCCGCTGTTACATCAGGTATTGCACACCTTCTACACAGCGTGCGATGTGCTATTGGTTCATTCTATCCATAATAGCCTTACAGAGATATCGTGTTTTGCCATGGTCTAGATGGCACCGATTGCGGCAGTGCCCATCATTTTCCCGGGCTCCCTTGACCTTGAGAATTTACACGAGAAGGTGTGTCCTAGCACTGCATGCGCGTCTGAAAAGATTGCATTCTGAACTCCCTGCGGTGTGTCTGAATAACGAAATGTATGGTTATGCTTGCCACAAGGATGATACTACGAAATACGCACGTCAAATAGGATGAGGTGATCTCCGCTGCACTACAACCATATCGGAGGTTTTCAATCAATTCGACAATCACGGGTCACATAATCGTCAAATTTGTCGAAATCATGAGAATGTCACATATCACAACTTGATTTGTCGAAACCATCTGACCTGGTCGAGAAAAACGCGAATTTTTAAGAGGAAAGGCTCAGTGTTTTTAGCCTGCGCGCTGTTTATATTGTAGTTTACATCTTTGAGGTGCGTTTACTACGTGAACATCTCCACATCCGAGGCCTCATTGAGATCATGGGCCTAGAATTCAGAGCAAAGCTTAAGCGTGCGACCATTATGAAGGCCATCACCTGCGTCATTCTTGTTGGACCCTTCTTCAATGGTGACTTGGAGCAACATTTCAACTCCGTAAGCTCAGCGGCTTTGACAGATCCTGTTCCTTGCTTGATATAGTATACAAGAGGGTTGAGATATGTAGATATGATAGATAGGTTGAACAAATTGAAATTGCAAGTTGTCGAAATATCTGGTATGTCACAGGCTTAAGCGCTCTGTCACAGTTCATGTTGAATTGATTGAAATGGTACAGTATGTTTCAAACTCATTGTCAACAACCAATAAGGCATCGAACTTTAAACTTGCGCTTCAGAGACGCTGCCTTGTGTCATAGGGATCACTAAATCCACATGACAATCCGGGCCAAGGCTCCAACTATTTAGTTTGTTTACCGTTTTTAAACAGTAAAACCGTTGACTTTTTACCATTTAGTTTAACATTCACAGTAAACGGTAGATAAACGGTAAATAGCCACGTGAGCAAGAGATGTTTTGGCTGGTGATCCGCTGTCCGATGTCGATGATCGATTCTCTGTAACCAGGTAACTAGTAGCTGGCTCGACAAGTATTGCATTACGGCCATGGAAGCCATGCATTACAAGCACGGTATAAGACCTTCTGTCGAGGTTGCCAACCGCCACCAGTTTCAGAGGTGGCTGGTGAGTTGGAAAGATTCTTAGCGGCACCAAATGCGTTTGGGCGTGGTGATCCAAACGCTCCTCTGCTCTGGTGGAAGGTCTTTGGATATCGGCATGATGTTTTATAGCGCTCACTAAAATATCCACATTACAGCTCTATCAGCATGAATTTCCAGTGATTGCCCTTATGGCGCGCGTTTTCATAGCCATCCCCGGCACAAGTGTTTCTGTCGAACGTCTCTTTTCGAAGTCTCCCCATTTGTGTACTGAAGTACGATCCTCACTCCGGGCTACAGCAATCATGACCGCGATAATGACCAAGTGCTGGATCAAGCAGAGACTACTCAAGCTTACTACCGCCAAGACCCAGCCACGTCGTAGTTAGGTGATCAATTCTGTAATATGTATGAATTTATTGTTCTTTGACGAGGTGTACCTTTGATGGAATGCAACTCATTTCCTGGAACGGTTTGTAGACAGTTCACTTACTATCTGTTTACTGTTTTCGTTTAGTTTACTCCAAGTCGGAGACGAGAACTAAACGGTTGGAGCCTTAACCCGGGCTGATAGAAGATCCGTGGGCGATTCAGTTTTTTCCCATTTTTCGCAGCGAGGCGTACCTAGACATCCGTTGAAATAGCAAACCTAACCGTCCGAAGGATGTCGTCAGGGCATGTGTATGCGAGCAACTCAAGGTCCCCAGACCAGCCATTCAACTGCTTTCTGATCAGGTGGTACGAGAAGTGGACAGAGGCACGAATAACTTCAGTAAGGGAATAGACGTAGAGGGAAGTGATGACTACCCGGTTCTTAGGGGGGACGTAGAAAGGAAGTTGGTTTCCAGAGAATGGGCTGCTGGATCAGAGCGATGGTCCATACCCAGAACGTCTGCAGAAATGAATCAAAGGTGGGAGGAAGAAAGCGAGTCTGTATTCTACATCCGTGGACAGCATGCTTTATGGTGGGCTCTTCCTCAAAATCAACCATGTGCAGCGATTGTATGGCGCTCCTCGTCATCAACTCCGAGAAGAGCGATAGCGACTTCTTTTTCGGAGAGGTAGATGATACCATCTCATCACCAAAAGTACTGCGAAATTGGATGAGGGTACCTACAGTCAACCACGCGAAGGTCCAAATCCACTCACGGTTTCAACTCCCGCTTTACAGTTCCAGACATAAGTTGTGCATTGCGTCGTTAGAGACACTACTTAAGATTGCCAAGTAGTCTCCTAATACTTATAGTACGTGGCATTTGGGGGTGGGGGGATTCGAAGGATAGGAAATGATAATTTCATCCTTGGATGGATGATTGTCCACTACCCAGGCTTCGTAGGAACGGCATTGTCTGTAATCTGACCTGGTAAAACTCAAACTGGGATCGCTGCCGTTGAGTGCGTATATTATAATGTGCAAATGTTCAAGTGTAGAATGAGAAGGTTTTGAGGAGGGTCCATTGTAAATTCCCGAACTGAAAAGCCGAATCCATCTAGAGTCGAACCGAGTCTTCAATGAACGACATCGATGGCAACTGACGAAAGGTGATAGAAGTGTCCATCTCTAGGCCAAGACTCCATCGCGCAATTCCAGATCACCTTCCGACATAAGCTACACATTTCCATAGTATAATCTAAATTGTTTCAGGCGTTGGTACGCCCTGTCGACAGATCTAATAGTGGAAGATTTGTGCGGGTAATCGGGATCCATGACCTAACCAGTCGCGTAAAACTCGATGATCAACTGGAGACTAGCCGTAGACGCTATTATGGCTCTGAACAACTTCGTACCTGTCAAAGAAACTTTTCTTCCTGTATGTGAAATACGGAAGCGCAGGACTCACTTGTCGACATTGGAGAAGACTTCGACAGTCCTTGTTGGACGGGCAAAATGGAAGGATTGAGAGTGAAAAATATAGGTACCTACTTGACGCCTGCCATGAAGATAATTAAATTAAATCAGTGACTGTGAAAGAGCTCGAATGATGTGATGTTTGATGACGACCGTAATAATATATCACGAGCATATGTAACTTGTTTGCTCTTCTGCCAAACCATCCTCGCGCTGCTATTATCCCCTCCCCAAGATGCCTCCCAAAGGCCACAATCATCCTTCGACCAAGGTTGATCAAATACTAAAGTGAATCGTCCCAAATAATAATTTAGTTATCCAGTTCTACCAACAAGATACTGTTCGGCGAATCGGCTCTAGCCAGTCACTTGGAATTGTTCTGGTATGGGAGTCGCGTGTCATAGGAGCCCAATCTATCTCAACTCTGCCATTTCTATTCATAGAGATGTTGGCATGACGCTGAGGATCTTCCACCCCAAGCAGCATTGACGGATCCCATGATGCGGCCATTACGACCTGGGGAAGTAGGTGTGTCTTTTCTGGTCGACGGCGGAGAGAGGGAAATACTCCCTGAGTCAGAACTCAGGCTCATCGATCGGAGTATTCAACCAGGCGACTTCTGCAAAAGATCAATTGACGACGTTCAATCTGGTGTTGTCACCGACGTCCAAGTTAGAGGACGCATTCAACATGTTATCAGCGGAGAGACAGTTGAAGAATGGAAGACACTGGATGATGTAGAGGCGAGATTAGATGCAGAGATTGGTGACTATGTGGTTTATGATGATTGGATTGGCCAGGTGGGTATTCTATCTGACGTCTCTTGCTTTTCTCTTCTGATCGTTTTGGATTATCTAGGTTATAGAGGTATGACATATATCTGGTGCAAAGTCACTGAGGTAGTAACCGACGTCCTCAGCTCTTTGACGAATCCTTGATCGAAATCTCGAATGGTCAACTCGTGAGGCTTCCTGCGCTGAACTCTCGTCTTAGCATCGGAGAGAAGGGGAATGTCAGTAATTCAAAGTGTCATCGCTCTTTTCGTGTGTGACAACGTATCATAGGATTTTATGCCCCCTCCGACAGGCGGCATGTGCAATTTGTTCGGCTCATTTTTCAGCGCTGGCGGCAGCCGCCCAGACAGCGTTGACACAGTCATAGATGTCAAACACACAGTATATGCAATTGCGTGGTTAGCCATTAGTCAAATGGTGAGCAGTGCTGCCCTGATCATCCTTCCCGCCTCAGGAATGCTCCATGATCGACTTTTTTAGATCAACTCTGCGACCGCTGAGATGAAAACGCGGCCTCAGAAATTTTGGTCAGGAAAAGATATAGGAAAGTTGACATTAATTCGAGGTCGCTCCGATTTGGAAATGCGTGTAGGGGACCGTGTTCATCTGAAGAATCACACCGGTACCCCGTTTACAAGGCATGGAAAAGATGACGCAGATGCACTTTTCGAAGTGCGCCTGTTCAGCGTGACCGAGACGGAAACAACTCTTAACGTTCTATGGCAAGACGGCACGAAAGAAATTGTTAGATCAACAGAGGTCATCCCTTATCTGAATCCTGATGAATACGACTCCTGGTAAGAGCAATTAAAATAATTTCTAGATTACTGCAGCTGACTTGACAAGGCCCGGTGATCACGTCATTTGGAAAAGCGAAGACAATAGGAGACATGCCATTGTTCAATCCGTCGACGCGGTTGATAGAACGGCCAAGGTACTACTACCAGACACGAACACATATGAACTTGTGTCAGTCCTAGAACTCGATCCTCATGGTACATCGGATCCGAGCGCTGCATCTTCACAGTCAGTATCAGACGGTCTAGGTGTCTGCAGAGGGGATTTCGTGTTCGTCCATCCTGGCGGCACCACAAATGGTTTTAAAAAGCCAGTGGTGCCCAAAATTGGAGAGATAGAACCCTGGGTCCATGAAAATGTCATTGTTGACGGCCAGTTAGGCGGATGGAGGAAAGAGATGGCTGAAATCGGAGCTGACATTGCAGCACAACGTGCAACCAACGGAATTCGAGAATCTTCTACGATGCTTCATCCAGCTCAGGGAAACGGCAATTTCACCTGGATAGGCGAAGTTACAGAGGCATGTGATGCTATGCCGGTCCGCAGTATGACCCTTCGAACTTACTCCTGCTTTAGCTTCAACTCGATGGGTCCATAGAGGTGACGCATCCAGATTCAACGGTAGCAATATATCCATTAGAACGGTTGACTAAGTTGTACGACGGGATGGAACAACTCGAGAACGCCCTCTGGGGAGATGATGGAGATTCTTACGACGATTCAGGAGATGAAGGCGAGCAAATTTGGTCCATGGATGAAGATGATGTTTGGCAGCCTGTCCTCAACGGAGGCGACTGGGAAGACGAAGACGTCGAAATGCAATCTGTGGAGGATGCTTCTATGACAGTCATCTCTGATGGGTGGGCAGATAAATCAATGGATCCTGAAACCCCCACACCTGAGGTCCCGTTGGCTCAGAATACATGCCCACCAGCTCCTGAGAATCTAGGCCCCACAGATCAATGTGCTGTAGGAACCACATTGACTTGGAATCGCTTTGAGATCCTGTCTTCAGCACCGTTTGATCATGCATTTATCGCTTCGCCTCCTGCTCAGCCGTCGAAGTCATTTCTCAGTCGCCTGAGAAAGGAATATCGTGTCCTTTCTGACAGTCTTCCAGGTATGAAGATAGCTCCTGTTTCATTCTTTTATCTGATTTTGCCAGATACAATAATCGTTCGAGCTTATGAAGATCGCACCGACCTCCTTAGGTCTCTCATCATTGGTCCAGAGAATACACCTTATGAAGATGCGCCGATAATGATTGATTGGATGTTGGACTCAAACTTCCCGTACAGTCCTCCTATAGCACATTTTCATAGCTGGACAAATGGAAACGGAAGAGGTGAGAACTTCTTCGTACCTTGTTTCATTGTTTATTTACTCTTGCCCCTGCTCATTTCAGTGAATCCGTAAGTCTGCGCCCTTTGCTATCACTGTTGATGATGGCCTAATCCATGCACAAGAAATCTATACGAAGAAGGGAAGGTTTGTCTCTCTATCTTAGGTACCTGGTCAGGGGACAGGGATGAGATATGGAGTGCAGCCCGTTCTTCGTTACTCCAAGCTTTCGTTTCCATTCAAGGTCTAGTATTAGTGAAAGAGCCGTGAGTACTCTTTCAATGATATATGGTTCATCCGCTTCACTTTATAGTCAGATGGTTTTGCGAGCCAGCATACGATAAGTTGAGAGGGACGGAAGAGGGGATTGTAAACAGGTGCGATGGAAAATTCTACGTGCTAGTTCTATTGAATGGACGCATTTTCAGCCGATTGTACAACGAAAAGGCCTATGTCTTATCTCGAGCGTTTGTTCGTCGAGCTCTTGAAGTTCCGCTGGGCAGTCTTGACTCAGAGATCAAATGGTTGTACTACGAAAATCGTCGTCTAGACAAAGTTTTGCGTGATGCGCGAGCGCTCATCATGAAAAGCACTGTATCGCAGGTGAATGATGCGGATCAAGAACGGGCGGTACCACGATTGACTGCAGGCGGCATTATTACGCTCGAGCGGACATTGGACAAACTACAAATCCTTCTCGATAACAACGGAGCTTCCTGAATTCAACTTATCTTCTCACTATTTCTACGTTACACTTCGGACCACAATACAAATGTCGCAATAGAATAGAGCAGAATAATTACGGTCATCTTTGCGGATTGTTAAACATAGCGTACCTTCAACATTGTTTGAGAAAGCTATTCTTCGGTTTTGGTTGCTTGTAATCATCCGTCCAAGTTGTCAAGTTTGCGTTGGTGTACGCTTCTATATACCTGCAAATGTGGAATAAAATGGAAGTAAACTCGCCGAAATTTTCAACACACTGATCGATATATTTTTCTGTCGGAAAATCCTTGGGGTTACAACCGATATTGATTGCGTTCTTAGGCTGGTAAACACGGATCCAATCGACTCTCATCGTCGCTGGAAATTTCAAATGCTCGAGGTCGACCTCCCCAAAATTCGTTGACATCCCGAGGTTGACAATTATGTACTAGAAGACAGTTCAGATGGAATGTCAGTCGAAAAAAAAACTCTACCAGCGGTTCCTGCGGAATTGGCCTCATAGAGATCTCTACAAGATTATCTGCTCCAACACCACTTTGTTTCAATATCCAGGCAAGATCTCCACCGGAAATCCACGAGATGTACTATACTGAAATGTTATTAACGATGTCGAAGTTCTAGATATAACAACGCACGGCATCGTCAAAGCCTAGATCTTGATCAACAATTATGAAAACTAGCCATCTTCGCAACAACTTACCTGGTTTATATTCAAAACCATACACGGAGAAGCAACCACGCATGAGCTCGTAACAATCCTGATCTGTGGGAGTATGTGTATATCTCTTTGCGCGCATGGAGAAGAAGTCCTCACTTGTAGCAGTTACTGCGGACGTTGCTTGTTGGAACGCGCCACCAAGATAGGGGTTCAAGAAAGTGATACTCGAATTGGCGATGATTGTAGTGTCGGATGAATTCTTCCACTGATACTGATGATTCATGGGCTTCAATCATCACAATCAATCAGAGTCCGCCAAAAACACAATAGTAGATGTATTTACTGCCCACTGGGCTGACTGTGATACCTGGCCTGTTAGTGGATTCCCCCTGATCTGTCGACTGATCAGTTGACGAAAAGAGGACCATGACCGCGATGATACCTGGGCCTCAAAAACATCAATTTCAGGAGCAGAGCGGCCAACAAAAGTTCCATCTGTATGGAGCGGACCCGGATGCGATTCGCCAGGACAAGTGCACCGGGAGAGGCGTTGTCCTGGTAGGTACGAAAGGGCGCCTCCAGCCTGTGGATCGCCATTCACAGTTGCAGCCCTTGGTACCCCATTGACCGTCTGGTTTGCAACTGTACCAACATCACATGCATCATAGGTATACGGCCACTGTAAGAATAATGTTAGATGGTGGACACGGGAAGTCAATTAAGCTCTCAATGCACCATGCCCTCCAAGCTTGCTCCATAACCGGCTCGGCCTCGTGGGGTGTCAAGTCGCTCGACGGCATCATCAAATTAACTCACTCACCCAGATTCCCCATCGTCCAAATAGCTGGCCATAGACCAACAACGTTGTTCGCCCCAGGTAAAGTTACGGATGTCTCGATCAGTCCTCCAGTAAAACAAAACTTGTTCCAAGTTGTCATCATCCCACCCTCGTAATGAAGTCCGTGTGTTTCCTTCTGAGAGAGTGTAATTTCTAACGCCCCGCGTTTTGTGGTTATAGCTGCAGGATCGTACCATTCCATGTTGTTTGTCTGTTACACATTTATTAACGAAAGTATTTTTTTTGAGCCAAGATGTACCCACCGCCCAGTAGTGGAGGTCTACCGCTTCCCAGTATGGATCATCGCCTGGATAAAAAGTCCGTCCGTCCGTATTGAATTCATCACTGAAAACCAGTTGAAGGTCATTTGTTGGATCTGTGTATGATGGTTTTGTGTATACATCCATTGGAGTTTCTAGATCGATCAAACCCCAGTTACCAGGCATGCTTGGAACCTGGAAATCCATTCAGCCCCTAACCGGTAGAGTGGGCACCCGCGCACACACTTGTCCAGTCGCGTTGATTCCCCCAAAATTGAAACCACCCATCTTGGATTGTGGCTTCGTAGTAAAATGCGAAATTATAGGATACCCAGCACTTGATGGTGAGGTCAATAATGGCTTTCCGACAGACGAACGGAAGCAGGATAAGTCACAATAAGGCTACCAATCCAACACCGAGCAGGATAAGACAACCCAGATTCGTGAGGCCTCTAAATGTAAGGATGCCCGAACACTGGTCATTCTTTCTATCCCTGCGAGGATCTGGATTGTGTATATCATCGTCGCACTCTGGATGACCAAGGAAAAGTTCGGACCCCCAAGCGGTTGGATCAGGAGAGAGAGAGAACTACATAAGAGCGAGTTGATGCATTTTCAAGTCCATAAATGCGCATACAAGGGACGCAGGGGGAGTCATTTACCTTGTCAGAAATCACCGTGAAGCCTGAAGTGCTTCTACCAAAGGAAGTACTTTCAGCGGTTTTCACGCAAAGGACTGGAACGAGATTCCGCACTGGGATGATAGTCCAGGCGTTGTACGATAGGGAGTAACTGACGCCCCGAAGTGGTTTTTGGTGAACTTTGCCTCGGTTGCTGGTCTTGAACCAGTTCTCCGTGCGATAGCAAGAGGAATCAGACTTGCCCTGGAAGGAGACGCTCTGCTATTAATATAGGGGTTCTTCCAAGCATTGGGTCCGAAATGAGCCATCGTAGATGATAGATAAACGAACTCAGGTAACGACGAGAGGCCACAATGACTTGAGGTAAAGACAAATTGCATTACGTCATCCCACTGACACACTTAGAGGTGTTCATAATCTCTAGTGGTGCGCAAGGAAGGTTATTACATACACAATCACTAGATGGCATGAGTAGTTTGGGCCAGTGACCGCAAATTCCAGAATCAGCTGGGCTTTACAGATGCGCCACATCACAGTGTACCAGGATAAACTGACGATCAATTGAACAAACAGATAGTAATTGATGCGTTCCATGAGGCCTTACCAATATGAAATTGATCAAGTTTAAAACCGGAGATTCCAGATACATCGATCAAGTCAGCTGCTCTCAGGATTGCGTCTTTCCAGCACCCTCCAACAAATTCAGGGCTCCCCCCAAGCGACCAACAGAATTCACCACGCCGAGCTCGTTTACAGCTCGCTCTACTCGTGATACACCAGTTGATTGATCGCCTGGAATAGAGTCCTCTGAGAAGAAGCCTTCTGCTGTCTTGAGCCTCTCCAATATGAACTGGTTTGACTTTTGGATAGATACAGTTGCATGGGATGATGAAGCGGCGGGACTCGTTTGGGAGTCAATAACGTCGAGTATACGTGCTTTTTCATGTTGATATTGTGTCAGCGTCGTTTCAACAGGACTATTGCCGAAGGAAGCCTCAAACGACGACGATAATGATGAAGCAGCAGTGGTCGACAGAGGAGGAGGGTAATCGTACAACCACTCTTCTAGCGAGTCCAGATCCAGTTTTGCTTTTTTGATCTTATCACGTTTTGTGGGTCTCCCTCTCTTTTTTGGTGCGTTGATGTCCAACGACAATGCTGCTACTTCGACAAAATTCTCTCGGGGAAGATTTTTCGGGTTCAGAGATCGAAAACCTGAGTCCGGAACGAGAAAGAAGACTTCGCCCTTGAGGAGGACAGATAAGACATAGGACACGTGAGGTTGAAGTGGCTGCAGGTGATCGACATTTAGAGAGTTTGGCAGGGTCTTCAATGCTACGAACTGATCTACGAGAATATTCAGAGGGACGGCCTCAATTGGGCACAGTGATGTCCAGACCTACTGGAATAGGTATATGGGAGATGCTATAAAGTGGAGGTGCAGTGCCCCGAGGCTGAGTCGAAAAAAAAGTGTACAATCCAAACAACGCGACAGCTCTGGTAAAAGGAGCTTCGGTCCTGACCATACGTTCTAGAAGAAATCGGGGGTCAGAACAGGGACGTCAGGAAGAAGAAGACACACCGAGAAACAGGCGATGTACAACGTTCAGAAACATTTCGCGAGGTCGATCATCGAAAACCATGAGATGCATCCACCTCCATTGAAGCGTAGACCAGAGATGTTTGAAGAGAGAAAAGGGATGTGTGGGGGGAGATTTGGTGTAGAGATCATGGTAAGAGTGGATGAGAGTGGTTATGTCTTCACGAAGAGCCTTGACGAAGATGGAGGAGGTAAAGTAATTGGGCTGGAGGACGACTTCGCCCCTGCTGCCCGACGGTGCGGGAGCGACGACGGACATGGCGCGGCCAAACTTGTGCAAACAAGCGCCAAGTTGGCCTTCTTACTTTTCGGAGTGGTGAGGGATGCCTTCTCTCTTTCGTCGTCACAGCAGCGTTATCTGCTTCTTCTGTCAATCTCCTTCCAACCTCCCCCAGAACCCCCTTGCCTTTCGCTGTCTCACGTGTGGCTGCTGGAACAGGTACGACGACAATGGCGAGATAATTTCAGAAGAACCTGCAATGCATGCCGAGTCCTTGAACACTGCTTCCTTTGCCATGCGAGGTATCTTCCCTCTGCTTGCCTTTTTCGCCTGCTCTTATAGTCCTTGTCTAGCCTCCACTAGTCGCGATCAACTCCCTACGATGTACGGCCCCGGTCCCTTCTGCCATACTTGTCAGTCCAACCAGTTATTGATTATCAACCTTATGTCCAATTTTTTACCACATCCCAACGTACGTTTATTGGTTTTGAGTCCCTCATCTCTGATAGATTTCTCTGCAGGACCCCGAGTATCCAGCACGCCTTTCCTCGCTGAAGGAATACAGAGAGTCCCTTCACGCCAGGTATCCACCTGTGTGTGATAATTGTTCCCCAGCGGTAGAGGATCAAATACGTCAGAAAGATCATATGGCACGAACAAAAGCACTTGGCACTTGGCTAAATGACAGCAAGGGGAAGGAACGCCAGCGACGCGGTTCGGAGGGGTACAGGGAACCAGAGAAAGCTACGACAGAGATTATCATCTGGAGATTGAGGGGTTACCTCTGGGCAATTACATTTATATCTGCATTCCTCTGCAACCTTGCAGGTAGGTAACTTTATATCGCCGTCAGTACTATATGTTACGAATCCCACTAGGTGCTCTGGCAATTCAATCACCGTTAACAATATTCTACCCAATATTACCTGGAATTGTTCTTCTATCTTTACTATGGACAGTCTGGGATCCAACGTATTCATCCTTGCAACGGGCAAAGAGGCAGGGTCGTGACGTCCGGGTTCGTGGCAAGGACAGATACATTGCAAGTATACTTTTCTATATCTGTGTGTACTCCTGATTTACGAGATTGTACAGAAAATGCAAATGATTGCCTGGCTTTCAAGACTCGTTACGTCCTTCCTTTATGCTTGGGCATGGTACAAACCTAATTGGAACTCTCCGATATCGTCACCATCGAACAACCGCTCATACTTTACCTTTTCTTTATTACTCGAGCTAACGGTGCGAAACCTTGTTCTGCTTCACTCTACTTCCGATTTGACATCATTTTACAGACATTTCTAATATCTTTCAGAGTTATTCGTCTTCATCAACCTCCAACCATACGCCTTCTAGATACCAACACACATAAGGCATCTCTCTCTCAATCTATTACACCGCATTTCGGCACCCCTGAAAGCACTTCAGCAATTGGGTCTGGTCGACCTTCCTCACAAAATCCTGATTTTCTTGCATCTTTGTCGTTGTCGTCAAAACCTGTGATGACACCCGCCAGTCCAGTTTTTGGCCTACCCTCCTTCTCTACTGCGACATCCACCGCGAATCAAGAACACGATGAACACGGTGTTGACGAGATGGATTGGACACCAACGGACACATCCAAGTCACGAGCCGATGACGCTTCTTGGTTGCGACCACAACGATTCTTCCCTCCTGAAAAGGCAACAGGATTAGAAGGATTGTTTGAACGGACGTTACTCGTGGTCGATGACCGCCCATTTGGGGTTGAAGAACAGAAAAATGCAACAAGTCCTTGGCATCATATCCGGACCTGGTGGTTGGCTTGTGTAGTTTTCCTTGTACCCATATGCGCTATTGTGTATCAAGTGCAAGAGAGTCGGAGAACAAGATCCCGTGCTCTTGGTCCGAAACCGCTCTCATACTGAATAAAACACTCTTTCCTCCATGCATAAGCTTGGCTCCATCTTGAAAAATAGGGTTTGTCTTCATTAAAGTGCAAAAATCTGAACGTATGACAACTTCGGGTATAGCAGGGATGATGACATTAAGTCTCGTCCATGGAAGTATAAAGGAAGATAGAAGAATGTGAAAAAGTGCCGTAAAACAAAGGACATCCAGCAGCATTAGATATGAATGATAAGTTGAGC
This sequence comes from Termitomyces sp. DKA64, assembly GCA_017657295.1. Classification (NCBI taxonomy): domain Eukaryota; kingdom Fungi; phylum Basidiomycota; class Agaricomycetes; order Agaricales; family Lyophyllaceae; genus Termitomyces; species Termitomyces sp. DKA64. Next base: position 99,921 of record JAGGAV010015537.1, on the reverse strand, counting down.
TAAAGGCTAAGAAAGCCGATGAAAAGGCAAAATGCCGACTTTGCCCAGGAAGCTGAGCATCAAGAAAGGATTGTGAAGGCAAATAACTCGTTATCTCCTTGAAACTCCATATTCGTGAGAATCTTGAGAGCCATATCCTTGGTGGTGGAGAGGAACACCAGCATCATAAGCTGGACGAGTCAAGGAGGCACCACCAGTCTGGTTCATCTGGGGCTGAGGGCTGGGTCCGCGTGCTAGGTCAGCGTAACCACCGACGGGAGCAAGGTGGGTTGGGCCTGCTGTAAAGTCGTGGTTGGGGAGGGCATAGGAAGACGGTGAATCATGTCCATGGTTGGAAGAGCCATGTCCGTGATTTGAGGGGAGGTGACCGGCCGAGTGGAAGGAGGATGCGCCGGAATGGCGACGGTGATGGCCAGAAAGAGATCCATCATCATCATTGGTCGGGCGCCAATCGATCGGCTGAAGACGTTCATCGAACTTGGATGAATGGCCGAGCTTCCACTTGCGGAAGACAGTCCACAGGATGGCAACGGCAGCAACACATGATGCTACAATGATAAGTGCAGTAACTGCGGTGCTCTTAGGGGCGGAGGAGGTATTAGCAGAAGTCTGGGGAACCACAGTGGCCGACTGGGAGGGATCGACCGAACGTGTAAGGGTAACTATCCCCTTTGAAGAAGCGGTAGGTGTCACAACTGGAGTGCTAGTGGAAGCTGCTTGCTCTGATGTGGTGACCACAACCACGGTTGGCGTCAAAGTCGTCGAAGTGGAAGACGATGATGTCGTTGAAGATACAGAACTTGACGTGCTCGACTCGGACACGGAAAGACTGGTCTTACTGACCGAGCTAGACGTAGAAGTCTGAAAACAATGTAAGATGGACGGCAGAGGGAGTAGCAAAAAAAAAAACAGCTCTAACCGATGACTCGGAGGTGGACGATGAGTGGGACGTGGAGGAGATAGAAACAGACACGGAAGTAGAAGTAGATGACACCGAGGTAGAGGTCACTGAAGCAGTGTCGGATAAAGATGAGGACGATGGGAAGGAAGTGGGCACAGCAGGAGCCGCTCCAGCAACAAGTGAGACGGAAAGGACGTCAGCCAGGGGAGGGGCACGCTTTTTTATAAGACGCCTGAGGTTGACATGGTCGCGTTGATGGATGTGGGCGTTTGCGAGGGCAGCATAAACAAGGAGCGTGAGGGTAAATGTTTTGAGCATGGCGGGGATCGGAGGGCTTCAAGCACCTCGACGTCGTCGTTTGAAGGAATGAATGGTTGGCTCCTTGTTGTCAAAGTGGCTATCACAAGTAACCATCATTTTGTAAATAAAAACATTGACAGCCGCGGCCGCCCGTCATGTCCGTACGATAGTCTGTCGTTCACTACATGCTAAGTATCATATATAGTACCAGTGTCCATGAGCACAGAAAGGGTATCTAGTTATGGCTGGTAAGACTCCACTGCGCCAGCCCAACCGTCGGCGGCGTTACAAAGTCACTGGTTGACATCCCGCTCCACTGAGGGTTGAACAATGTCTGCAGTGTATACGACCCAGCGGCAAGTTCGATGATAAGCACCGTCACGCCCGGATTCGGCTGGTCGGGGACAGGTGGAGTGGGATCTGACGCGAATCTCACAGCATCGGACGTCGAGAACTGGGCACCGTTTGGAGGCGCGATCATTTGTACAATCAAAGTCTCCCCATCAAGGGTGAGAGTGGCGCTGGTACCCGATGCATCGATATTTACCGTGGCATTGGTGTGCATGCGCCACTGTATTGACGTCGAGGATTGAATTTCATCCTGGATCAGCACTTGCTTTCGTCCATTGAGCAAACGAACTCCTCGCTTGACGCTTGTCCTAAGAAAATAACATTGAGCCTTGAACAGAGAGCTAAACTGAATCATTGTACCCATCAAAGTATGCAGTCGAGAGGTCGGCAACCCAGTATGCGGTGGAATCTTTAGGAATATCGAGAACCGTGCTGGATCCCTGTTTGGTACCAGAAGTGTCATGGTTCACGACAGGTGCCGCAGCGACATTCTGATTTGCTTTATTGACCAAGATTGTATTTTGTCCCTCCGTCATCTTTCGATAGTACAACCAACGATCGCTGTTCTGTGTATCGTTGCTGAAATAGTTAGGGGAATTATAATCACCTGATCCAAGCTCGCCAGCCCAACGTGTGCCTAGTGCGTCAAGTACAAAGTCGCCAGCGTCAAGGTCGTTGTGTGTCTGATGGCCTTGGAGCTTTCCAGCCTTGACAGCAACATACAGTGCATCAGAAGCCGTCCAGCTGCTCCGCATTGATGCCCACTGGTCAAGGCCATTGTCGAAGAACTGGTCCAGTGCAGTACCATCCCAGAAAGCACCTGATACGGTCGGGTTATACCAGAACATGCTCCAAGGCTCTGCAGCGTCATATTGCTCGCGTTGATAGAGCATGTACTGTGGCTCGCTGTAATGATCACCGTAGAAGAACATCGAGTTTGCAGTGGTGGAATATTTGTTGGGACCGTGGTCACCATAGTTGAAAAGGGACGTCGAACCGGCCACATACATGTGGTAGTTGCCAGTCTTGTGAAAGTCAGAGTTGACATCGAGGAGACCGTAATGGGAGCCTGTGGCAGTCAGAAGAGCCGATGACATCTCTGCATGCCCGGTAGTACCGAAATACCAATAGTTAGCGGTTTCGGACCAAGTGCCATCGTCAGAAACGGCAAGTGCACAATTTTGCAATGCATCAGAAATAGTCTGCCCCAGAACCTGCTCGGCAATTCCCGACGTGTCGTCACCTAGAATCGCGAGAGCTCCCAATGTCAGACCGCCGTTGCAAACACAATTCCAGTTTCCTGTGGTATTGTTTTGCCACCAAAGTGCACTTGGATTGGGGGTGACGCCGTAATGAAGGCCATATTTGATCATGGTAGATCTAATTTGGCTTTTTTGTTCCTCGCTCCATTGCGAATAGAGCCAGTCATAAGCAATGGCGAAAGCTGCAGTCATTTCAGCGGTATCAAGGAAATGTCCAGAGTTCCATCTGTCGGGATCTGAACCGAATGAAGACGTCCCATTGCCCGCTGCATTCTGGAAGTCTTGGTCTGAGAAATGACGATAGTGTATGGATTAAACATGACTTGCCTGGAGTTCTGCCCAAGTGCGATCTACCCATTTCGTATCGTTGGTCATGTGGTAAACGTAAGCGAAAGCCTTGATTCTCATCTTGATTTCGCGGGAATTGTCCAGTATACCATTACCACCATCCAGATTATATTTGACAGGTGGTAATGGATAATATGCAGATGCGTTACCGAAGATAGTGTCATTCCATCCTTTGAGGTATGGATCCCCTTTGATGAGGTTGGGCAAGGCTTGCCATTTATAAGCAGGTGCAATAAGGCGAGGGCGATCAGGACGGGTGGTTGTTGCATCGGGCTTTGAAGGCTGGAAAGGATCTGCTGGCCAAGCGAGGGCATTATTAGTAGTAGTAGTGAATGTGGGGGAGGTGAATGCTGCTGTGTTTGTCTAATAGCCAAGGTTTAGACTCGACAGGAGATTGTCATTTTCCTTCGTGACTTACCGTTGACGGATAGATAGGCATCATAAATTCACTGTTTGTTGCCGTTGCGAATCTGCCGACTTCAAGTTTTACGCTGGCCATAGAACTTGCTGCCGCTTCACCTTTGGCGCCGCTGCTGCTGGTGCTGGTGCCTTCATTCGTCTTGGAAGCTCTTGAACCTAAAACACCTCCAAGAACGGCTCCGATGATCACAATAATTAGAATAGGTACACCAAATTTGATCCAGTTGCTCATGCGTTTCTTCGCTGGATGAGGAGTGATGTAACCAGAAGATTCATTATAGTAGGGATCGCCGGCGCCGTACGGCGAAGGGTTGCCACCTACAGCATTGTAGCTGGCAGACATGCTGAGTGAGTGGGTAGAAAAATAGAAGGAAAGACAGGTGAAAGTGAGATGAGAATGTATTTGGAAGAAAGAAGGAAAGAGAGTTTGACACGTGAACACACACCCATCGTTGTCGACCAGTGTGGGAAAATAGATTTTTTGGAACTACTTGTCTCATCAGTGACAATCCTTGAAAGCTCAGAGTGAAACTCACATTCATTCCCAAACTTTATCAATATTAATACTGGCTGCCTGCCCTTACATTATACATTGACATGTCCGCAAGATAAGTGGATACTTAAGCGATTATATGTATGTTGTATGGGCCTGGTTTATTCCGTCATGACCTCGTCAGTGATGCATGAATGTCTCATTTTCAGACACGAGGTTCGCGACTAAAAATATGATTGTATGGGAATCAAGAGAGCTAAGGCCACATTAACCAGCATAAGTAACTAATTCAGGTGGTTACACTGAAAGACATGTGCAGTTATTCCCGTACAAAAACTCCTGCTGCCCCCATTCCTGTGCCAATGCACATCGAAGTAACGAGGATCTGTGGGGCATTTCACAGTGTTCTATAAATAGAAAGCTAAAAATGCTAAGTGCTTGTCAAAAATGTACCTTTTGATTCCTCCGGGAAAGCTCATTCAGTCCGGTGACAACCTGTCGAACTCCGGTACAACGTATAAGGGAAAAAATGTTATCAGGAATGTTTCAGTGTATTGAACAAGACAAAACTCATCTAAAGGGTGTCCTAAGGCGATTGCTCCTCCATTGACATTAACCTATGTTCGATGCATCATTGCCTTGGAACAGCTTAGCCGAAGCTAATTTCTACCTTTTCCCTGGAACAGACCATCGTTAGATATCGTAAAAAAAGTATTCCACAACAGGATACCTTGGTAAATCGAGCTTCTTGATAGTATATACACACTGAGATGCAAAAGCTTCATTGATCTGAGATGGTCGAGTAATTAGTAGTAGCATCGTCAGTTGCAAAAAAGGAGGATCTTGACCTCAAACAAATCTACGTCGTGGAGAGTGATATTGCAGTTTTTCAAAGCCCGGGGAATGGCGTAAACAGGCCCGACACCCATAATGCGCGGAGGTACACCTTAGATGAAAAGTCAAAAATATAACTAAGATGAGAGGGAGTTCGCCTGACCCGCAAGGGCCGTCGTATGATATTTTGCATGTATCTTCAGGTTTAGTTCTTCGGCCTTCCTTCGCGTCATCAACAGAACTGCAGCAGCTCCATCTGTAATTTGGCTTGCGTTACCTCCCGTGGTCGTTGAATTCCCCCACCGCGGAAACGCGGGCTTGATCCTCGCAAGACTCTCCTTTGTCGTACCAGCCCGTATACCATCATCCGCATTGACCACGACTAATTTGCGCTCTCCAGTTACAGTATTTTCCTGAAAGACGGTGAATGGAACTATTTCGCTTGCAAAATAGCCTGCATTCTGCGCATTCTCAGCACGTTGGAAAGAAGTTGCAGCATAATTATCTTGCTCTTCACGAGTAATATTGAAATCACTTGCTACATTCTCGCTAGTCCACCCCATGCGTTCCTTGCAGTCTTTCGCCGCTGGATTAATTGATATCAATTCACTCTGTGGCGGCCCACCCTTGTCGGGGCTAGAAACCGTGGTTGGTTACTTATTCACATCAGAGGCCTGTAAGACCTACTTTTCGGACATGCTCTCCACCCCAACAGCAAGGCCTATCTCAATCTGTCCACTACGAATCTGATTGGCGATTGTTGTGATCGACATCAGGCCACTGGAGCAAAATCTGTTGACTACTTGCACCGGAACTGTGTCCGGAAAACCAGCCGCTATTGCTGCAGCCCGGGCAACATACATGGCTTCAGGTGTAAGGACAGTTCCGACACAAATGTCTCCGACAAGAGATGGGTCAATCCCAGAACATGCGATAGATTGCTGGTCATTGAACCGTGTTGAGAATCACGAGGGGAAGCACTAACTGGTGTACGTACTTTGTACATCTCGAGCAAAAGCTCATCCGTCCTGTGAAACATGATGCTTGTATTATAGCTCTTGATACAGATAGCTGACAGACCTTGCATCTCTGAAGCCTCCTTTCTTGGCTTTGCATAGTGGAGAACGGATGGCCATTGTGATGACGACATCATCGAGGCTCTTGCGTTCCAAAGCTGCACGCCCTGATGAGGGACCATGGAGATGAGTTGTGAGTTGCTTGACGCGTTCCATTACGCTGATGGCAATAGGTTCAAACGTATACTAAAGACAAAGAAGAAGAAATAGGAGTTGGACCGAGGTTCGGGCCGTGTCCGTAAGCGTCTGTCATACACACAATAAGTGGATCAAAAGTGGATATAATAAATGGCTTCACGGTGATTTTATCCATATTGAAAGGTATATCGACATCGTGATTATATCTGGATGAGTCGGACTACTATGGCATTATCTACGTGCATGTATGGACTCCAACCCAGCGTCTACAGCCTTGTATCAACAGGGGTACTTGAGTACTTAGTGTATGTATAAGAGGTATTACTTAACGCTCCTGGTAGCTCCGAGTACCCTTTGAGTCAGACAAAAAAGTATCCATGTTTAGCACTCCAAATTTGGTAGATGAGTGGGTATATGGTACTTACTTGCTTTAGGTCAAGAGACAGGCTAGACCCTCCTGTGATATAGAGTCTGTCACGCCTTGCCGATCAATGGCAGAACGGAAACGCTCAGGAAGCGTCAGGAAAAGCGCTCGACTCGGCGCGTTTTTTTTTCGCAGTCGTCCAAGCGGAATGGCTTAAAACTAAAGCTGTGACAATCAGTGATTACTAGTCGTATAGTCATTTCTTCAACTACCCGAAATTCTTTCCCAATACTAGCACTATATATACGCTCGTACAGATTCCCTATGCTCTGCTCATTGTGACTTTTACCTGCACAAACACAAGGCAGTATTCTTAAGAGTCTTGGGAAGTCCGCCAATCACCGGCCCATCCAGCCTTAGGTATAGATATTCAGGTAAATCCAAAGATCATGATACATAGATCCGACAACTTATGCCGTCGACAACGAGCAGCTCCCCACAAACGTATTGGTTAGCATCACTGGCAAGGAAGACGACAGACCCGGCAAAATCTTATGAGTCGCCCCACCGTCCGGCTGGGATTCTCTCGGAAATTTGGCGCATACGTACAGGATCTGCCAGGAATCTCTCGTTCCTAATGGGACATCAATTAATATTCGAAAATGAACATCAATCAAGAGGAAACGTGGAAAGCCTGCAATAGAGGCCAAATTATGAAGTACATTAGTTTGTCCTGGAAAATGGAATTAGGGGTAAGACACACATTTCTATCGCAATATAACTAGGACGGATCGCGTTGACTTGAACGTTGTGCTGGTTCCATTCAGTGCTGAGGACCTTTGTGAGTTGTCTTAAGGCACCTTTCGCGGGTGCGTAAGCAGAGACGATCAGACCACGCTGAAAAGTGAGGAGGGAGCAAAAATTGACAATCTTGCCGCGAGGGACAGGAAGCATATGCCTCCCTGCCGCCTGTGAGAACAACTACGCTGACTTCAGACTGACGTTGATCACATGTAGAAATGTAAGGAAAACCTTGTGGAAACTCATGGCGACACCGATACCTAAATACGAGGAACAGTCAGATATTCGCTCTGATGGCCAACTGCGACAAGGTTAGAAGTGGCAAAATAGGGAACAAATCGAGTTAAGGCGTGCGTTCCACTAGCCAAAACAACGTTTTTTCTCTTGAGTAAGAGAAGAGACGGAGTTGGAATGGAAGGCGTGATTATCAAAAAAGGAAATAAAAAAAGATCGCACACACACGGATATCGCACCGGTCATCCGAGGAAGATGGAAAAGTCCAAATTTTCTCATGCTAGTAGTAAAACACGCTAACGTCACGTACCCAAGCGTATTCTGGGTGACACTTCCTACAAACTTGGCACTTTGCACAAGATAAATTTAAGGATTCTGTTTGCGCAGATTTCTAGATAAAGCAGTATGAATATTTCTGTGCGGACAAACTTCCAAAAAAATTAAATTTACGGATGCCATTAAGGAAATACATCCGAAAAGATCCATAGCCACAACGGTGCCGTACAACGCGCAGAATATGCCAAGACGTACCCTATATAACTTGGCTAACCCTCGGAAAACATACCATAAAAAAAAACAAAGATAACTGTCTTATCAAAACTCAGAAAAGGCAGAAGTGCGGAGAAGGAGAATGTAAGTTCTCTTACATGGATCCCGATAATTTTTTATTGTATTCTTTTTGGACAATATAGAACGTACCAGATGAGTCCACGATGAGCAAAAGAGCGCAAAAATCCGGCATGCAAAAGCGAGACACGCCAATCGAGGACGCGCCAATTAAGGACGCGACCATGCTACGCGGCGCCCCAAAATGCCGAGAGAATGTGATGGCTTTGCTTCCATCAGCATCCAGACAACCCATGAACAGGCTCACGTACCTAGAGAGTCTTGCATTAGAGAGGAGGAGCAAAAACTAGCGGAGAAGGATCAGCCATCAACATGCCGAGTCTCTTGGAGGATTTTTGGAAAGGGAAGGAGCTTCTGGGCCAAGAACAGGTTTTAGGAACAGTATAAGAGTGTTTACGGACGCGTCTTATGCCGATCGTGGAGAGTCAGAAGTTGAAGATAATAGAGAGGAAAATCTGAGTGCATCCGAGTCTGATTCACGAATATAATCATGTAGATATTGTACATCCAATGACACTAATTAATGGCGCGTCTGCACCCTGGTCACACTCAGTCACACCACGTGAGGTTAGCATGAGCCCTATCTTATGTAAGTAATACATCCATATATACCATCAAGCCCTAGTGCGCATCAATTGGTCTGGTTCCGAGAGACTCGTAAATACGTCGCTGCGGTATAAAAGTGCCCATTCATGTCTGAGGACAATCTTGATCTGTTATTTCTCGGATTGTCTTTGGTCGGTGTAGCTTGGTATTTGTGCCTCTGGACTCTTGGACTCTTGGGCTGTTGGGCTGCGTACGCATGGCACATGTTATTCTCACGAGTCTTGAACTGACGCCTCTTTCAGTCGACGTAGGTATCGAATACGTCCTAGGTCTCCTCTTGCCACTTCTACCTCTGCACCAGGCGTTTCTATACTTCGGCCTCTGAAAGGGCTGGACACAAATCTTTACGAAAACTTGGAATCTACGTTTCAACAGGAGTACCACAATTTTGAAATTATCTTCTCTGTCGCAGAAACAAACGATCAAGCTCTTCCTATTGTCCGAGATCTAATATCAAAGTATCCTCATATCAAGACGAAGATTATCATAGGTGCTACAGTATTTTCAATATATGACGAAAGGCACTTCTGAGCACTTTGTATAGGGGAGGAGGTTATTGGCATAAATCCTAAAGTCAACAACCTGATTCGTTCCTATCGACAAGCTTCAAACGATATATTATGGGTCTTGGATTCAAATGTTATGGTCCACCCTGGTACTCTCGCACGTTCTGTTGATGCGCTCGAAGGTCCACCCCCGCCTGGATCCCCTGTCCCTCATCACAAAATTGCAGTTGTTCATCATGTTCCATTCGCTTTCGCCAATGAGGCCAAGTTTGGCTCAAGATTGGAAGAGGCCTTTCTGAATACAAACCACGCCAAAATGTACATTGCAATCAACACCATTGCCATAGAATCCTGCGTTGTTGGCAAATCTAACCTGTATCGCCGCTCAGATATTGAACGCGTCAATGGAAACCTTAAGCCTCTTTCTGCGGAGGATACCAACGTCGATTTCCAATTATCTCGTGGTCTTCCGGCATTTGGTCGATTTCTTGCCGAGGATAACATGATTGCGAGCGCACTCTGGCACGAGCTAGGACTACGTCATGATCTGTCTTGCGATGTTGCACGCAACGTTGTGGGCAACATGACAATCGCTGATTATATTTGGCGCCGGGTGCGCTGGATTCGCGTACGGAAGCACATGGTACTCGTTGCGACACTACTTGAACCATTCACAGAGGCCGTTGTACTTTCCATCATCGCAAGTTTTGCATTCAGGTACCTCCTCGCTATTCCACCGTGGGTTACTGTTGTATTCCATTTTACCATCTGGCTATCTGTCGATCTCGATGTTTATGCATCTCTTGCTGGACACTCCTTACCAGCTGCCGGTTGTTGGGAGTTTCTAGCTGCATGGGCTGCTCGTGAGCTGCTTGCATTACCTATATTTTTATTTGCAATCTTTGGAAATGAAGTTGTCTGGAGGGGAAATCATTACCATGTACTAAGGAACGGGGAGGTCAAACGGGTCACACCTAACCATTTTAGTTGGCTTCGATGGTTCATTAGGCGGAATTCTGTAGGCTACTATGAGTCTGTCATACAGTCTGCTCATTAGTTTCTCGTCCGTCTTTTCGCAGTTATGGAGGAGCAATACTACCCAAGACTGGAAAGGAATGGGAAATTAAACAGGTTACACCTGGCCAATCTAGTAAACTTCGGGGGGTCATGATGCGAAATGCTATTGACTACTATGATCTGTCATAGCAGTCCGCTCTTACTCGGAATAACTCGTGGAAGTGGTTTAATCTTCTCCGTCTGACGTTTGAATATGTTGATGGCGTATCTTCGTTTACAATATCTTGATTACTAAGCTGATCATGGCGATACTTATATCACTTGAAGTACCTAATGAATCCGTCCTTGAAGTATATGTAGGTAATGAAATATAACATCCAAGTAGGAGCCCACTATCAGCACTCAAACACTTTATAGCTATATAGGATGTGGAAATAACAAACTCGGATAATGCCCTCGAAGAAGCTATCTGACCAGGCTTGTCCTGGACACGACTTGACTATTGGCCTAAGCAGGTGGATTTTTTTGTCAATTTCAACTTCTTCGGGAATTGGCAACCCCCTTCGATTATCAGCCTGCCTTTGATTCGCGAACCAATTTATAACCTGTCCTGGGGTCCTTGGGGCTAGTCAGGCGCTGAAAAAATGGTATAATAAATTCAAACTTACCGATGTATGACAATGGCAATCAAAACTGCCCAGTGTCGCATGGGACGCCGGGTGATATTGTCATAGACCATCCGTAACAGAGCATACTGGCGAGGATTGACAGGAGAATTGTCCACGGTCATTATTTTTAATGCCTTGACAGTCATTCCCTTACGCTTCGCCTCCTGTGCGATTAGATTTAAGTGCCGTCTAGTCGCTCGTTGGTGAATGTTGTCACAGTGCTTCAAAGTCGACTGACAAGAAATACTAGACGAAGGGAGCACTCTCTTAAATGATTTTGAGCGCCGAAAGTGATTATGTAGTAGACCGGTCCTGACTGGTGACTTCGCAGTGAGGTTTCGAGTTGATACGCAGCCATAGGGATTATTAAGATATCTCGGGGCAGTACTAGTGCTGGAGACAAAAGATTGGTCAAGAACAAGTAGAGCGAGAGACTGAAGTGGGTTGTTAGTACATTCGGAACCAAAAACTGTGAGTTTCATGAGGGTGAAGTACGGTCTTCAATCAAGAATCAAGGGGGTTGACCAAAATGGAATGACTGGGACCAAGTACTATGCGTAGATCTCTTAAGGTTGCAGGCAAGTAGAAGGCCATATTTTATACTTGTTTTTCAGATTTCAGTCGCAGCGTCGGCTTTCCCCGGTATTGTTTTGAAACAATTGATTTATACCTTGTTCTCAATCCTGTCAATGAAAGTGAGCCCAGTATGCATATGTAGCGATGAAGCTCTTTTTGAAAACAAAATTTGGCGTAAAAACATGAATTTGAAAAACTTCCGGTCGCTCCAGGAGAGTTTCCCGCTGCTCTGTAGTGGTTTCTCAGTGGACTGAACAAAAAAAAAATCGATCTTTTTGTCTCAGTTTAAAAGTCATTTTCACGTGCTTGCAAGTTGTTTTCGTATCACGTGACATCCAGCGATTGATTGCCCCAACCGTGAAATTAGAGCTTGAAACACTCGTTTTTCCTCATGGCGGATCAGCGTCAGAGGATAATTGCCTCAGTCTTTTCTAGAAGGAATGCATCAGGAAATCTCGAGGAGACATACGTCTCGCACGTCAAGATATGGGAGGATGCTGGACCCGAAGGCGGTGGAAGGAAACCGCGCTACATACTTCTATCTCGTACGTGACAACCGAATGGTCTTAACAGCGACACAGATAAGATTCTAGAGGCCAGTAATGGGAGTGGATTTATTCACAAGTCAAAGCTCAATACGAATGGTACATTTTCTGTTGGCAAGACGTGGAGATTACCAGAACTTCGAGCAATACAAGTCGTCAATGTACGTCCTTATAAATGAGGAACTTGAGTGAACGATACATCCCACTTTGTAGCCTCTTTCCTTCAATATCACTCTATCGAGAACATACCGATGGCAAGCAGAGAACCAGTTAGATCAGGCCAATTTCTTGGACGCTCTTATACAGCTTTTCCGTCTCGTTGCACCAGGATCTACACTACAGCTTGAGGGCTTCCATGATTCTCAGAAATCTTCAAGTAAGCTCCAATCGATCATGGTTTTCTTTGCTTCTCATCACAATATAGACTCTCGGACTCCTCAAAGACGGCCCTTTACTCCCTCCCTTGTCGATCGAGGGAACGAGATTTCGTCACCTCCAACAACTCAAACACATTTACGAGCAGGATCTATTTCACGAGTACCTTCTCCAAGTACCACCAGTCGTCTTGTTGCTCAGCCGACAACTAATGCCAGAGATTCGTCTACTACCCGGCCACCATCAGTCAGTATACCTCCTCAACCATTGGGAAGTCGTTCCAAACTTTTGCGTCCTTCAAATACAGACAGTGGACCGCCAACGATCAACCTAGTGGCCTCTCGTTCCCCCAGTTACGAAAAACCTCCGCACGCCGCGGATGGCAGCTCAGTCATGTCCCCTCCATATCAAGTATCTCACCGCCCTAGGTCACTGTCCCCAGCATCTGTCCGGACGAGGTTACATTTTTCGCAAACTCAGAAAAATAATGTCTCTGCCCCTTCTGAGACCGTGCTTCGTCGCGATCAAAATGGTCGCATATCCTTCTACGATCTTGCCAATCAAGTCAATCTTGATCGATTGATCTCTGAAGATACTGGTGTGAGTGTGGATACTGAGGGCGAAGACGAGAATACTTCGGCGACCATGGCTAATGTCGAGGACATGATTGAAGGTTATGAATGGGCGAGCGATGACGTTATTACAAGGAAATCCTCAAGAGGTGCTGCAGACCTCATAGAGGCTCGCCTCCTTGATGAATTGATGGCCCTTGAAAAGGTAGTCCGACCATTATATGTTCAATTACGCAACCAATCAACTGTCTAGGCAAACATCCACTCATTCCTAGAATTCGATGATCGAATAGGCATTGTGCTAAAATATCTAGATGAAGCCGTTTCGGAACTGGACAACATGGATAGCCTTGTTTCGTCCTACAAGATTCATCTTAACGTAAGATTTGTTTCAATGACCGAATTGCCAATATCGATGAACTTGCAGACCGTCAGCGATGACATCTTCTACATTCAATCACAAAACCGAGGCCTGCAAGTTCAAACCCAGAATCAACGAGCCTTACTGACCGAACTGGAAACCCTTTTGGTTCGTGCCCCTCTGCTCGTGAGAATACTCAAGTGACATCATTTCAGCAAACTGTGAACGTTGAACAAGAATCGCTGGTCACACTGACACAGGAATCTCTGGAAAAAACTCAAAGTCTGGAACGATTAGAGGGAGCTGCAGTCCAACTCTACAAAGCACTGCAAGCAGGTCGCGACACTGGTATCTCCCTGGTATTCTATCTTTTTGTACACTCTTTGATTCATCCTTGGTGCTGTAGACATGGCCGCCACGATGGAGCGATTGCAAGAATATCGCACACACAACACCCAGTTTTGTAAACGAATCTTCGATTTCCTATCCATCATGTTTACTGCGCAGGTGCGTTAGGTTTTTCCATTGCCTACCTGCTTTTTTCATCCAAAATCAGTCGACGTTGCTGCTAGGCGACGCGAATGGAATGAATATTGCATCAGGAAACTACAAGCCAACTCTAGTCTCTCATGAGGAACTGGAGGCTTACCTTGGGCGATATTCAGGCTTGGTGCTCTACTTGAAAGAAATGGACGAGACTGTCTATGCAAAGCTCTGTGCGGTACGTAAAGACCAGCAAAAATCTGTAAGGGTTCAAAATGTACAAATCAACAGGCATATTTTACGGTCGCCAGTGATTTACACAGCACTCAAGTGAAAACATTGCTATCGACCTACATTACCTTCGTGAAGAGAACCCCGGAAGGTCACGGCCACAGTCTGTCCTTCATGAACTATTGTCCTTGAATAAATGTTCACTAATAGGACACCAGGTTTCAGTTCAACTCCTACGACTGGTGCATATAAAGGAGCTGCGGGCATGCGTCGAGCGGGAACTATTATACGCTCTCCCATCGAAGGTCGAAACAGAGATAAAGACAGAGTAGTAGATGGCAATACAAGGGCGTCAGAAGTCAGTCAGCATTTTACTTCTAGCTAACACACCCGCCCAACACTGTCCCAGATCTTTCACCTCGTTCTCGAGCAAATAGCACCGGCCATTTATAAGGAGAATGAATTCATCACTGACTTTCTTCAAATCAACGAAGTCGGCTTGACTTTTGCAGATTATATGGGTCTCGATAATTACTTTAGGCGGCAAGCTGCACGGGCCGCTAACCTCAGCCAAACGACACTGAAGTTAATACGTGGTTCCATGGATCTTATATTTGGATTTTTACCTGCTGAGCTCAAGATTTGGCTCGACAAAATTTTGGAAAAGGACAAACTGTAAGCATAGAAAAGGTTACAGATTCAGCCCTGCTCATTGCGACAGGGAAATCATTGGGATTATTGCACGCCTTGAGCGCTTCCTTGTAGCTGCACAAGACAGGGGGAATCAGTTTTTAGTGCTAATGCTGGAAAAGCAACACGCCCGACTCAAAGGGGCTTTTGAACGCTATGTCGTAAGTTCGGGACTCGATCTTACCTTCTCGAGATCAGGACTTAGCTATTCAGAAAGAACAAATAACCGACATTGAACAAACCAAACTGAGCAGCAGGAAACGGCAGGGGGTCGCTCACTTCGTGAAACAATTTCCAACATACGTTGATCTGGTGGAAAATCAGCTAGTTGACGCTGACGACCTCGAAATACGTGCTCACGTGGATGCTGCATACGAAAAGATTGTCCAGTCAATCTTTGACTCCTTGAAACAGATGGCGAAGATGGACGGAGAAGGCGAAGACAAAGGACAACTCAATTATCATGTCATTCTGATAGGTATGTTTCATTGATATGCTTTTAGGGACTCACCATGCTACGGCAAACGTAGAAAATATGCACCATTTCGTTGCTGAAACTTCCATATTGGAGGCTGGTTCCGTCAAAGCGTTTTGTCGTCGAGCAGAGTCCATCTACGATGAAAATTTAGGCGCGTATATAAAAATTGTACTCAGACGACCTTTCTCCAGAATCATCGTACGTCGTACACATAATCTTTTCTTACGTGACGCTTAGAGTACACTTCAAGGATTATTTCGAGGGCGTAGAGCGCCTACTGAAGACCACTGCTCCCACTGAAGTTGCGAGTAACCATATATACAACAAAAATGCACTTCGAAAGGTTGTCCGGGAGTACAACTCCAAGGACCTGCGAAAACATGTCGATGCTCTATCTGTTCGCGTTGGAAAGCACTTCGCAGAGGCGTCTGGGAAGGCAACCTCGGAAGACAGTGGTGGAATTGTTCCTGGAACAGTGCTTGTTGGAGTCTGGAAGGCTTGTGAGGAGGAACTTTTAAGAATCACAGACCTTTTCAATAAGAGGATTGCTCAGTGCTACTCCGATACTGGAATTATTCTGGAGTACACAGCGGCAGATGTCGAAGCCGCCTTCAGACGGCATCGAATAGGATCTTAATGGAGATTTGATAATTCAGACAATGTTCTTTTTTCTTCAGCTGTGATAACTAGGTTAATGGATATTAAATTTTTATGGACGCCGATAAGCAGTCTTATCTACGACTATGGGTCACAAAGACGAGCTCAGGAAAAGAGTTACTGCGAGGCGGTCGCAAAGACATGAGCATCGACATACATAAACGAGCTACCGAAGTTGACCAAATGAATTAGTGAGAGCTTGATGTATAATGGAGCCTGTTTGTCCCGAGATAGTCATTGGTTGATACGACACGGACGAAGACGAGGTCCATCAACGATTCAAGACTAAGCGCTCGGAGATAGGTGCCTATAGGTGCGCATTCGTTCTTTGTGGGGAAAAAGCTTTAGATGCATTCGGATCGCATTAATGCTCATGGGATCGCTTCACGCAGAGAGCCTCAATATATGTAACCAGGCCAGGATTCTATATTTGCACGATATTGCAAGGGGGTGTTATTTTCACAAAAACCTCCCATGAACCGCGGTGATCATACGATGTTCCACTGATTTGGCACTGTAAATGTCTTGTGGATTCTCGCCTTGTTGATAAAAGGCACTCAGCAATCGCAAAGGTACAACAGTCTCACTCCTCTCAGCAACGAATTCCGCAGTAAGTAGAATGACTGGACATCCAAGAAGTTTATACAAGTCGTCGGTCCGTCATTGCTCGTACAATGCAACCTGTACCTGCAATCTCTGTAAGCTGACGACACGGTTGACAGTCAGTATTAGTAGATTAAATCAAAGACTCGAGCACTGAGTGGATGGCTAACCTTTTCATGCCATCCAAGGAGCACACTGCCACTGATGTCCCCCCATCCCGGCATCGCCATCCCTTTGTATAAGTACTTCATGAGCGTATCTTGGGCATCTTGCGAGAGCAATTTAATAGCAGCGGATATGTCTGTAGACTTTGTCGTGTTCAAAATAGTGAGCAAGGTCTGCAGTGTGATGTCCTGTCATTTAATTGAGCAAGAGCCAATCCACAGAAGCATGATATAATATACACCTTTGCCTGGTCGACGTTAAGGCCGTAAGGTGGGTTATCAAGCACTGTAGAAAGCGCCCCCACAATATC
Source organism: Termitomyces sp. DKA64 (assembly GCA_017657295.1). Classification (NCBI taxonomy): domain Eukaryota; kingdom Fungi; phylum Basidiomycota; class Agaricomycetes; order Agaricales; family Lyophyllaceae; genus Termitomyces; species Termitomyces sp. DKA64. The sequence goes on along the minus strand of JAGGAV010015537.1, from coordinate 82,929 downwards.
GTTTCTGTAAGATGTAAAACAATGTAGGTTGAGGTACGTCAACGCGAGACTTCAACCTACCTCGCCAGCGAGGTACGGACAACGGCTTGTCGTTGCTTCGCTTCTGCTAGTACCTGCGAAGGTTCTCGTGGATCTGTATCATATAGCTCGGACTCGTGGAGAACATCCTCGTCGTATTGATCAACATCGATCTTGCGGAACGCTGCATCCATTAACTTGAAGTCTCTCGTTCGTCGAAGTCGGCACGAACACTTTGACCATATTTGTTCCGCTTGACTTATCCCCATTCCGATCGATCGTCGACGCCGCGACACCGCCACTGTGAGCTAATTGTCAGTTCTTATTGAGGGATTTAACCAAAGTCTATATAATCGGCACGTACTGGATGAGATACATCATATTAGAGGCATTCGTCGGTATTTCAGTCTTCACGCAGAGATACAAGATAATCCGTATGAAGTGTGATATGTATTATAATTTATAATTTATAGATATGCACTGGGCTCGTAAACCGGTTCAAAGGGATTCATTGAATTTCTTGTGGGAATCGCCGATGTAAAGCGCAGCTTAAGAAAGAGCGTGATGGCGTCTCATTGCAGAAATCCTGTCCCAGTCGATGAGATCTACATAGCAATGGTGTTGTTTGTTGCTGGTCGTTGACATATTTGCCAAAATCGGTGGTTCAATTTGTCCTTGTGGGTTCAAGTTGACTACCTTCCCCGTAATCTCCTACCTTTCTTTTTTCTCCCTCTCTACCAAAACTTCCGAGCACGATGGACACCACTGGAGGTGCCTCTGTGCCACAAAAACTGGAGATCGACGAGAAGCCAGAGAAACGCGATACCAAACCAGTCGTCAAAACCCTTAACCGTGTTCCCCGTATGCTCTCCATCCCTCAGTTAGACTTGAGTACTGACAACTTATTCTCATGGTATACTTAGGAGCCTGTGTTAGCCCATATATACTCTTCATCTTGTGTCTCTCATCTCCCCCAACAGAATGCCTGTCGGAAACAGAAGATGAGATGCGAGGGTGCTGATAACCCTCCCTGCAAACGGTGTCGCAATACTAACCTCGAATGCCTCTTTGAGAAACCATCGAGAGAAGCTACTCTTACTGGAGAAGCTGGCCTTGAGTAAGTGGACAATGCAGACGCTGTTGGTACATACTAGCATTACTAACCCCCTTTGGTCAGGCGTATCCGAAGTTTGGAGGCTCACGTTGCTGATATTCGCCAAACTCAAACAACTATTTCGAACACCCTCACCGAACTAGTTGCCCATTTACGCGGTGGTGGCCTCATTGTTCGATCGCCGTCCGCATACCCTCAACCTTTTCATCAACAACACTCACCCAACATGAGTTCACCATCGATGTCAACACCGACCGCTAGTCATCAACACATATCTGAAATCCATCCAGCAACCCCAGGGGGTCCAAGTGTATTCCCGCCATCCCACCAGGTTTATTTCTGTGTCAAAAAATATGTAACAATTCCTTCTGACTTCAAACTACAGGGTTCTATGCCTCCTCCAGTCCCATCCAACACTGACTCTAATTTTACAATGATACCTCAATCGTATGCTAGTCATCAAGGCCCCCATGGTTACAGCCATGGCTCAGGACAAGGACCAATTTTGCCTCCATTTTCTAGCATCTCGTCCATGGGACCTCCTACAGCACAGAGCAATGTTTCTTCCTTCCGATACCAAGCTCCGGAAAACCAACATCCGCATCCTATGTCACGGAGTCAAACATCCGGCATGAAGAGACATGCCACATCAAACGCAGCTAGCGCGAATTCGTCTGATATTGATGACGAAGACAACGGAGAATTACCCGCTTCCGGCCTTGTCGCACCCTGGGAAGTACTCAGAGGATTGGCTGATGTAGCTATAGAAAGAGCTGCCAAAGTAAGTACAACGAAAGACAATCGTGATGCACTTTAACTTCTTTCTGAATCAGGAAAACGGGGATAGTAGTGGACCACAAAGTCGTACACGCACACCATCCCCTGACAGACAAGGAAGACCTTCCAAGCGCAGAAAAATCCGTCACAAGCATCGCAACTTGACTTTCCCCGATGGTAACCTTCGTCATCCGGGCATGCTTTTCTGTTATTCATAGTTATTTGCAGTAGTGACAAAGAACATCATTTCAGAGACTGAAGCGCGGGAACTTTTTTCCATGTTTGTCTTCCATATTCATGGCGAGCCAGCCCTCACGCTTCACACAGCTTCTACCGCGGATGTTCAACTTTTTTGTAAGTTTTTTCTTCTTACTACCTGCGCTGTTGACCCATAATTGCAGACCTGTCTTTGATGAGGCTCATGATACCTTCGATGCTCTTCATGAGCGCTCTCCTTTCGCTGTTGACTGTATTTGTATGGTTGCGGTTCGTGTTCGTGATGGCGGAGGTGTGTATTACAGCCTCATTCTTGTTTTGTTGACCGACTTGCCATAGGTACTCCGAGTGATGTCCATATTAGAATTCTAGAAGAAGTTCAGGCCATCTCGTGTGCGACTCTATTTGCACCTGTCATGCGAAACGAAGCGGTCCAGGCAATGAGTACGTGAATCGTTTTTGTCAATTAAAGTTTGGACAATAATCATCTGATAGTTCTCGTTGCGGGCTGGTCTGACAATGGTTGGTTAAGTGGTGGACATGCGGTGCGCATGGCTATGGAGCTCTGTAAACCCTCATTTGCTCAGGTAGCTTCTCATTTTTTGATATTTGGCACAGCAATGCATAAGGCTTGGCCACGACTCCTCCGACGCATGAAAGCTCACAAGGCAGACCCTGTCGAAGACAGGGAACTTGTCATCGCTGCGCGCACGTGGTTTTGCTTATACCTTTTCGAGCATCAGTTAGTGTCAGCGTCCTGATTTGCTCTGAATTCCTAACGAGTGTCTTCGAGCAGACTTTCCTACGGTACTGGACGACCAGCTGTCTTGAAAGAAGACGAAACCATACAAGAATGTCGAATGCTTCTTCAGCATCCCTTGGCAATTGAAGATGATATGCGCCTTGTCTCTACTGTCGAACTCATGGCTATTCGGGAGAGGGTCCACAATGCCATGTCTCCTATTGAAGGCCCTGTTAGAGAAGAACACTTTGCACGCCTGCGCGAGGCAGATGCGGAGTTTACTAATTGGTTTAAGGTCTGGGACCATGCGTTCTCCCAGAAATATGAGGATGCAGGTCTGCGTCGTCCCTGATTTACAAGTAATTAGCCATTAACTGTTTGATCTAGCGTTCTATCGGCAAAGTTTGCAAATTCAACATCTGCATGCTGAGCTCTTCCACAATGCCACTGCCCTGAGGGGCATCAATGGACCTGATGATGTCCAGAATATGCCTCCTCCACAGCGGCAACTTGCTATTCGCTCTATTCAGATCGCCCACCAAGGGTTGGATATCACTGTTAACTCTCCAGCTTATCGGGAAGGCATGAAATATGGTGTGTAGCCTATATTGCTTTCCCTGTTGAAAACCTATCATTTCGCTCCTTCAGCGGTTCATTACACACATGCAACAGCAACATTTGCTGCATCATTTCTTCTGCGTCTGGCCCGACTTTTGTATGTTTTGCAATCTCGACCCTCAGAATAATCGTATTGATTTTCCGACTAGCCCGAATGATTGTAATGTGACTGAGATTAGGTCTCAAGTTGAACGATTGGCTAGTCTGATGTCAGAAGGTGAATCGGAAAATTCGATTTGAGGTGATAACCCTGATACCTAGGTCGTAGTCCCTGGCAAGCGTTACGCATTGACGCTTCAGCTTATGCTGAAGCGATCAAAGAAACGAAAACCTGGATCGACGTCCCGTTCTCCAAAGAACACACGTGAACCTTATAGGCCAGTGCCAATGTCTTTAGATCATCCCGCTGGGGGGGCTATGCCAGGCCCTGGACCAGTTCCCCTCCAAAGGCATCAGGAAGCGTTTGCCTCTCAGTATGACACCTCACTTTCCGATCAAATGCACGGCCAGCACGTAGGTAGTGGAGGTTTGTCGCATCAGCATCATATACCGCATCACCCCCAGCAACAGCAAATGCAGCTTCAACAACCCTACCAACATGGTATGCCAGAGGCGGAACACATCTGGCGAGGATTTGAGGCAACTGCTAACGAACAGCTGCCTGTTTGGATATCGGATCAAAGTTTAGGCGGAAACTCTTTCACTCAAAATGGAATGGATGCGTTCTTGTTACCCACAGACTACATGCCAAATGCTCCTCAAATCTGGTAATATGCTTTCTGTACATACATTTGTATTTCTCATCGATGGACTACCCTTATGTAATTGTCTTGTTTGAATTTGTAGCCAATTATGACCATTTTATTTCTTGTTGCAAACTACCGTCATGCCTCGAAAAGATGCCACGAAGTGGTTATCGGCAGTAGATACTCTTCGTCCTCTTCGTAATATCATCCGTACAAAGAACACAGGTACAGCTATTGTCAACAATGTCGAAGGTCAACAACACGTCCGCTGGGACTGACAACTTACTGACTGCCGGACGCATAAGCAGACGTAACGAACAGACGAAAATTCATATTGAAACTTGCTAAGGCTTTACTATCCTTTGGAGCGCCCTCTCATCGCATTGAATCCCAGCTCAAAGCAGCATCTGATATCCTCGACACCCAGGCGGGTTAGTGACTCTCCGATCCCACCGCACACGGCTTGATCTTACATCCTGAAGAATTCGTCCACCTCCCGAACATGATCATTGTGTCTATACGAAATGGGGATACCAGATCTAGCCGTACACATTTCGTGCGCGCCACAGGTCGTATTGCCTTGAGTTCTCTCCACAAAGTCCACATGATTTATCGAGATGTGCTCCACGACAATATGGGAACTGAGGCCGGGACTGAAGCTCTTAGGAGACTCTTGCAGTCTCCTCCTATTTATCCTCTTCTTGTTCGCTGTGCGGTTGCCTTTGTTTGTGCTGCCATTATATGTGTCCTGTCCTTTGGAGGATCTGCGGTCGATCTGTGGATCAGCGGAGCCTGTGCGTGCTGCTTACAATATCTCGGGTTGAATGCAGCCAACAAAAGTTCCATGTATGCGAATGTGTATGAGTGCGTCGTTTTCAGTTTTGATGTTTATTTGCCATGGAGCTAACTTTACGTAGGATATCCGTGTCGATCATTGTTGCATTTGTAGCCCGAGGTTTAAGCAGTATTCCTGGTCATCTGTTTTGTTACAGCGCAATATCCTCCGCTGGAGTAGTTTTGATTCTCCCTGGATTCACTGTCTGTGAGTGATTTCCGTATGGGGTTTCTTCTCTCATACCTTGCTTGTTTGTTCTGGATGACAGTAACCAGCGCTCTTGAACTCATGTCCAGAAACATCTTCTGTGGGTCTGTAAGGATCGTGTATGCTATCATATATACTTTGTTTCTGGCGAGCTCCATTCTTTATAAGTCTCGCTCATCACTGTACTCACCCGTTCAATTATATTGCAGGGTTTTGGCCTTACCATAGGATCTGACCTGTATCTGGTTGTAGATCGGCGTGCGCGTCATGCATACTATCGTGGCAACACCCCGACGGACATGATATACACGCATGGAACCTTTACGATGGTCAACGGAACTTCACCTTTCAAGTCTATCTCGGGAGTCTTGGCCCAGGGAAATTCTAGTCAGATCCTGAACCTTATCAAAGGTGACTATACTCGGGTGATGGAAGTGTGCTCTCAGTTTTTATCCTTCAAGGTTGTCCGCGCGACGCTTCCGAGCCTTGGTTCAAGCAACCGCTGCCGTGGTGGGCTATGTTCTTCCTTGTACCAATCTATTCGACGTGCTCTTCCTTGTCGAATCTTCAAGCGTGGAATCAATGGCAGCTTCTAATAATGGTGGTATTTTCCTGCTGTGCCTACGCCGCAAATCGGGCCACAAGTATAGCTCTTCCGGGAAGAATTGATCTCATATCGGCTACTGGTGCTTTCGTTATCGGAACACTTGGAAACCTTTACTCTCGTCTAGTCCGTGGAACAGCTTTTACCTCGATGGTTACAGGCGTCTTGTTTCTGGTCCCTGTGTGTTGAAGCATTTGTAGCTGTTGCTTACGTCTTCTTAACCTTTGTATCAGTCTGGAATAGCTCAAGGAGGTGGACTAACACAGACGTACCACAGTTCGGCCGAACAGTACTCCGGGGGGTTTTCTTTAGCTCTACGTATGATATCTGTTGCCGCAGGTGTTACTATAGGTTTGTTTGTGAGTCAGGTTATCGGTATGTGGCTGTTCCATCGTTATCGATTTTTGTTGACTTGTGACAGTCTATCTCTTTGGATCCAGGAAGAATGTTGCTCACTTTGCCTTCTAAATTGTGTTGTCAAAGCATATGTTTTCTTGTCAAATTACACGCAATAGTGATTACTGTACCGAGACCAAGTTGGACTAGAATGTAGAATAGTACTATAATAATGTCTATGATACCCATGCCCTCTCAACCAAACAGCTGGTTTAACTCTTCCATCCTCCGTTGCAATAACTCCGACTTGCTATAATTTTGACCCCCGAGAGTCAAATTAGCGAGTTCGGTTTTCTTTCTCTGTACTTCCAATAGCCGAGCCTCTATAGAGTTTTCAATAATCAATTTAACGGTTGTAACAGGTTTCGTCTGTCCAAGACGATGCTGGAAATACTGTTCAGAACTTAAACAACAGCAACGTGGGATTAGTCCACGCACGATACGATCCACCGCCTGATTCTCGACAGCGGGGTTCCTAAGTTGAGATTAGCCCTTAGCAAATGACGGTCTGCATGGTATGGCATACCAATAAGGATCCATTAGATACACTCGTTGTGCAGCGGTAAGGTTCAAACCGACACCTCCGGCCTTCAAGCTAACTAACAAAACTTCACATCGTGGGTTGTATTTCAACTCATCCATGGCCCGTGTCCGATCGTCACGTCTCATTGTACCGTCTAATCGATCATACTGAATGCAGTGTTGCTCTAAAGCATCCTCGATCCTACCAAAAGTTAAGTTTAGACCTCATCTATCGGAAAGTTGGGACAGACTTGTCAAGCATAGTGGTCCATTGCGAGCTGGAAATTGATTTGAACTTCAAATCGTACACGCAGAAATGAAAACGTACAACACGACGGTTTTCACCACTTCATCATCAACTTGATTTCCTTTGTTATCGACCATTTGAACCTCAATAGAAGAAGGATCGTAATTCGCCGAGTGGGGATTCGCCCGGGAGAAACTCATGAGATCAGTCATGAGTGCATTCACCTTCGTAGACGACGGCAAACGTTCTGTGGAACCTCCTTTTTGTCTCTTTTCACGCTTTCGAGGCTTCTTTTTCGAAGACGTTACATCCAACGACTCTGGTTTGATCTCGACCGCATCTAGTGGCGCAAGTCCAGATTGGCATGCAGAACAAGATCGTCGAGTGCCGGGGTCCACGTCTGGCCAACCAGGGCATATTGAATTCCGATAACATTCGAGGCAGAAAAGGTGTTGACATCGTGTCAAAATGGGTCGCGGACTGCTTGGGCTGCTGGCACGAGTCGATCCTCTGGAAGTAGGACCTTTGCCTTTACGGCTTCGCTTCGTGATCGAGGGCCCCTCGACCTCGAGCCCGTCTCCTGGCGAATCAGCAGATATACATAGCTCCCCGCCACACTCGACGCACTGCGTTGTTGCCGATTCACGCAAGATGGCAAAGATAGCTGCGGCACGCGTTGCGTTCAGTCCGTCCTTTGATATATCCGCGACAAGGTCTTCATATGACGCAGTGGATTCTTGAGAGGTAGTTTGATCAGGGCCCTTGCCTTGGACCAATTCAAAATGGTCGCAGATCTGACGAAGCCGCAGTATCTTCTGAAGGATACCGACGTAGTTCTTCATCACCTCGTTTTTCGATGTCATTTCCGTGAACTCGGCTTTAGATTCGTTGTAAAAATGATCGTAAATTCCCTGCTCCTCGGGACCGAATTTGAGAAGACGCAGCTCGTCTCGCCTTGGGGGTAAAGCGAGAATTTTCTGGCCATCTTGGTTCTTCGTCTCTTTGGTTCGACGAAGGGTGATGCACTTCATTATTGTTTGTAGACGTGCAATTCCCAACGCCTGCCCGAATTTCACGGGGCTGCCAATGAATTCCGTCCAGACATTCTTGTCGTTGAATGGTTCCAAACGAAGGAACTTGATAAGAGCAAATACATCGTCCAACTTGTTTTGCACGGGTGTCCCAGTTAAGCAAAGACGTCGGTCGGCCATTAAATCGCACGAGGCACGACTACCAACGGTACCAGTCTCTTTGATAGAGCTATACGACTGTACATCAATACACAAAGAACTCTGCAAAAGAAAAGGTAGCACTGACTGTGCTTCGTCGAGGACGACTCGGAACCAATGGATACTCTGAAGAGCACTAGCTGCTTCACAGTTGCCGATCCCGGTTAGAGCGGATTTCTTCCTCTTCAGGCCAATCTTTTTTGCTTTTGTCATCTTCACGATTTGATGACCATGTTCGTCAAAATCGGCTCCAATCGTATCACTACTGGCTCCATCATCGTCATCTTCATCCGCAATGACTGCATATTTATTTTGCTTCGAAAATTCGGAGGCCAAGGTAGCAAACGTTGTGATAACGCAGTCAAAGTCGGCAAGAAACGTAGGATCCGGCCTACGCGCATTTCCATGGTATATATAGACCCGCAGAGGAGTACCCGAACGTACTCTTGGAGGTGGTTTGACTTCTGTATCGTCATCCATAGATGGTAATGTAAGACTAAGTTGTGACATTGACTGAGATGGCGTGGAAGGAGCACATGTTCCTCCACTGCCTCCAAAGACCGTCACTTCGCCATTCCAGTGTTCTCTGAGTTGGTCTTCCCAATTTGATACTGTTGAAAGAGGGCACACGATGAGAGTCGCACGACTTTTTGTTTTGATACGTGAGGCGCGCGTATAATCTGCTTCAAGCTTTTCTTGCAACTTGATATTTTTAGCCTTCTGTTTTTGAGAAGTAACAGGATCTGGAGTAGGCATACCCCAGACACTACCCGCAAAATGACTGGGATCCACGGAATCATTATTTTGACGAGGTGGAGGAGGGAGTTCTAAAGGCGTCCCCGCGAAAGTCTTCGCTGATCCAAGCGTAGCTGCGATGAGAGAAACACATGTTATAGTTTTCCCGAGGCCCATCTATCGATTATTCATGATACATCAATTTAGACGTCATAAGGGAAAAAAATCACCCACATCGTCCGCAAGAATGGCACCCTTGCTTTCGTAAGGTTTCTGTATAACTTCTTTCTGCGTGACGATATGGAACCACGAGACCTGTCCCGAGAGTGGATTTGCGCGTGATTGCCAAAGAGAAGAAAAATTCCCGTCAGGACCGAGTTTTTCTCGTTCACGCTCCAGCAGGAACGTGAGAGCTTTCTTTTGATGAGGATACAGCTTTGTAGCCAGTTCGTGCACTTTCGGAGCATCAGTGTGAGCATCACAGATGGTCATCAATCACTCACCTGGTTCTGTCTCCGTCAACTCATCTCCATCTTTCAAATTCTTGAAAACTTCATCAATCTGGCTCCTCTGTACTTCGATGCTCTTCCCTGCTGGACCCGGGGCAAACCAACGGGAGTTGTTACTCGACGAGGGTGCTAATAGTCGATTTTGAGCCATGATTGTGCGGTTATGACCCCCTGGTGGAGGGTTGTGAGGGTTATGATAATGAAAGTTAGCGAGTTGTTGAGCGTCATATGGTGATGTTGGATGATCGAGAAGAAGGGCAACCTGACGCAGATAACTTCCAACAACAGGTATATTTCCTTTCGGAGTGTAGACAAGCATTTGGAGAGGAAGTATGGGGAGCTTGAAGCGGGAAGATTAAATCAAGATACTAGATACGGGCAGAAATCCTACATTTGTAGTAGATCCTTTGCGTACTTTAGCGTCGATGCGAATGAGACCCTTGCCCAGCATGGGGCCAATTGCCGTTGCAACTTTTTGCTCGACAACTCCAAAGGCTTCACCAAGAATCTGTTCTCCATCGGGACCTCGTGCTGGCGGCACCTTGATGTGGACTGTCGCCGACCCATTAGGTTTGTTAGGGTTATATTCGTATTGTAGACGGACGGGAGCCCATTCAGAGTCATTGGAGGGATCTTGCTGGAGCAGATAGGGGACCGGATAGAGGACAAGGGCAGTTGCACTGAGCTGGCCAATGCACACGGGCGTTTTGGGGGGTAAGTCCAAAGGTAAACTAGGTGCCGGGGTATGCTGCTGTTGTATGCATGGTGGAGGAGAAGGCGAGCCTGTAAGATCTATAACTTGTCGATTAGAAGATACAGGCATCGATGACGGGTGAGTGAGGGGCGGGGATATATGTGGGGGACTAGGCGGAGGCAATTGTACCTGTGGATGGCGAGGCAGGAGGAAACTAGATGGGCCAGCAAAAGCGGGACGATATGCATGTTGCAAAAGGTCTGGATTTGCAAAAGGACTTGAGATGGGATTCTGGTTAAAGCTGGGCAATCGCGGCAAAGAACTCGAATGGGCGTCATGCTGGTCCATGAAAATGCTCGGACCACTTAAATGATCCAATCTAGAGGCAATTGGGTCCAAGCGAACGCGTTTGGCAGAGTGCTCTGTCCCGTAGTGGTCATTGGAATCGTCCTCATCCTGGGTCAGGTCTATATGGCTCGGCTGACTGAAAGGGGATGCAGAGAACGTTGACGTAGACGGTACTGGTCCGAGGGCGCTCTCAGTTTCCATTGGACAGACAACGGCGAAGGACTACTACTCGCTGCAGGTGACGGTGAGGACAGCAAGGGAACTTGGGGTATGAGCTCTATTCCAATCGCTTTTTCCACGTGATCGTCTCTGTCAGCATGACTGAGTGACTGACTCAGTCCACGACTACAAGCTCAATATGTAAATGTTTTATTGTATTCATTGCGATACGGACAAAACTTGGTTCCCCAAGACAATGTTCGATTTGGAACGATTCTTCCGGTCGTCTTTTTCGATCCATTCGATGGATGGTTGTCCCGTGCTGACTTGTTACTCTCCTTCCAATTCCGCCACCGCCACACTACCAACTATTTCTTTTGTCTTTTGTTTCTTCCAATGTTGGCAAGCACAGGTTGACTTTTTTATGTGCAATCTTTCTGGTTCAATGGAGTGCTATTTTCCCACCAAAGAGATCAGGATTAGAAGGAGTAGAGTTTGTCCGCTGTGATGAGGTTCGCAGTTACTGTGGAATTAATGTTCGAGATCAAAGGAGTGCTGTTCTTCCAAGAAGATTAACATACAAGGAGTCGAGTTTGTTCGCTGTGATGATGTTAGTAGTTGTTGTATAATGTTGGGTTCAACGGTCACCAAGGAGATTAAGATAGAAATTCGCTGTGATGATGTTCATATTGCTGTGGAGATAAAATTGATAGAAATTCGCTGTGATGATGTTCATATTGCTGTGGAGATAAAATTTTACTGGACAGAAAACCATTTAACATACTTCAGTTGTGTATTCCACAGACCGATGAATTACAACAGAGAAGACATTTTTAGCCATCCAACTTCCTTCAATCGAAACTGCAGTAGCGTAAAAACTACTCCCTCTCGCATCCTCGGAAGACCGAATTAAGAGCGACTCAATTTGGGATTGACAACAGCACACCTTTCGAGACTTATTTCTATCACTGGGATGGCTGTATACTTACCTAATTCGAATACAGTGCCCACGACTACAAAGTTAAGAATTTATTACAAGGACAAGTAATCCTTTAGTCGTAACCTTTTCCACTCCGCTGTTTTGTTCGCCTTAGCTTGAAATGGTTCTTCTTCCCATTCAAGGTACCTGTGGTACTCTTCTTGTTCAACAGCGTCCCATCGTCTCCAACTGTATTTTGATGCGGATACAATGTTGGACGAGTAAACGCCTCCCCGTGACGAAGCGAGGATTGTATGAAGGGCCGCGATGAAAGCGTGGCGTTGTTCTCAAAAAAGTCATAATCAAGAGCTCGAGATCTTGGTCCGTGACCGTGTGCCGAGAATGCTTCAGTATTGGCAGGGACGAATGTATCTGCATCTCTGCGGACTCGTGTGACAGGTGCCCGTTTTTTTCCTGCTGCACGAAGCAAAGCTTGTTCGTGTGTGGCCTGGTTGAACGAGTCCTCTGGTATTCCTGGAGGAGAACGACAGTAAAGAAGCTTGCCATTCACATAATCCTTCAATACGTAGCGGGCAGCTCGTGCTTCATCCGGGTTTCCCTGCCCTGATCTGGTGTATCCTCTGGCGACTGTGATGATTCAGTCATCGACTTTTAACGAAATGACTGCAACCCACTCACTCGCATACGCAGCCAAAAAATTATCTGCTCTCACTTTTCCGTCTCCGCCTTCTTCTATGTCAGAAACTTTAATGGATAAACCATATGTTGCTTCTAGAACTAGTTTTGGTATCCGCTGGACAAGCAGAGTGGCTGGTCCTGTATACTCTCGGAGTTGATCTATAGGCAGCACACCATCACATACTAACTCTGCCTTCGTCGTAGCGAATTGTGGGAATACAAGACCGGGACAATCACAGAGCATAATAGATTCGGAAAGGTGTATCGTCTGGAAATGTTTTGTTTTCCCTGGCGTCGATGATACGCTCACTTTCTTTTCTCCGAGGAGAGAATTAATCGTGCTTGATTTTCCGACATTCGGATAACCAACGAGGCCAACAGTCAATCTTGGAGGCGTCTTTCCCGAGGCATCACTGAAAACTACACGGGGCGCTTATTTGGTTACCGAGGGCGCAAGCGAAAAAGCAATCACATACCGGACAAATCGGGAGCCATCGACAAAAACCAATCTTCCAACTCAAGGACAGATAGGATTTTCACTCTGGGATCGCGAGTCTCCTCCCCATCTTCTGCCGAAAAATATGCTTCATCTTCAGAACTTTCCTGAAAGCTGTCCTCGCCTGAACCGGTCTCGAGAAACTCCAGCAGAGAATCACTGTCCGAGTCAACTTTATGTTGATCCTGATTATCTTTCAAAGCACTGGCTGGAGCCTGGGCTTGGACGGACAAAAGAGCGTCCCTTCTCGCCTGTTGTAAGGCTGTGGCATGAGCTGCCGAAAAGAAGGCATATTGTAATCCGTGAGAGTCGAAGTAATCTGCCCACAGGGATCTTATAGGAAGTAAGCAGCCATGATCATAAATAACTCTTGTGCACGAACCGTTGGTGTATTGTGAGTAGATCTGATTTGTTTATGAGCAAAAGACTCTTTCTAAATCCTTTTCCTGTGCCTGATTCCCCTTCAGGGCCTTCAACATCCCGTACATAATTCTCGAGATCTTCACAACGAAAACGAAGGGGATTTCGAGCATCAACAATCTGTACTACCAACTGGGAACGCTCCAGCACACGCCACAGCTGGCGCCAGACTTCTAGATTACGTTCAAAAGGCGTAAGGAGAAAACCCTCTTCCTCCTGCAGCCTAACCGTTTGCGTTAAAGGACAATATTGGTAGACTTGTTGATGACGTACTGCGCCAGGCCTCTTCGCCAGTCAAGAAATGCAACCCTCTCTTGCTTATCGAGCTCCTCTACCGTCATTTGTTTGGTCCAAGCCGGCCGTCTTGGGACTCGCAGTCTTCCTTTATTTTCGGAATGCTTCTTCAGTGTATTCCTTTCTTCCTGTTCACTCAGGAGATATGGATTTTGACTGGCATTGGCAGATTGTTGGATGATTTTGACGTTCCTACGTTCTTCACAAAGGACTAGATATCAACTCGGAACCTGCCTAACATGTATACACTAACCGGCGGTGAACTCTGTTCCTGCGAGTTGAGCAGTATTGAGGAACTCGTCAAGATCACGTTCCTGGGTTATGGATCGGAGGCGTTGTGAGGAATCTATATCGGACAAATACTGCAGCATGCTAAGTGAAGCAGAGATAGACCCATCTCCAGGGAACGTACAAATCCTGATTCTTGTTGTCTACGGGCATCTTTGACTTTTCTGTTGATGATTGCGCGACCTAGGCCACTTGGGTTCGGATTCTTGGTTTTAGGGGCCTATGGACATAATCAGCCAGAGAAAGAGCATATTCATGGAGCGCGATCACCATAGCAGTTGGCTTGAAGCCAATGAATTTGTTGTGGCTGAGCTTGAGTCGATCAGATCGGAATCACGGAGACGATCCGTGCCGACGGACTCATCCGAAACGGCCCCTGAGGCTCCTGACGCATCCCGACAGAGCTCGCCGACGTGAAGATGACGACAACATCATTTTCTGCAACCCACCACTGCATGTCGGAACACTTTTCTCACTTCTGTAAGGATCAGTGTAATTTTTTAAAGAATACACTCGCTTTTTATTTATGTTAGATCCTGCGAGATGCCCCGGGCTCACTGTTCACCGCAGTCGTTATTGACGGTGAACAAAGATAGACCATCAGATGATTTGCCGAACGACTAGGAACGAATTGCCTTTATCAAGGTGATAATCAAACTTGCTCGATCCTGCAGAAGAGATGCAGAAAAGGTATGCTACCAAGGGTATAATACAATAATACATCTTTTGCGGATGAATCAATAAAATGTTGCCACCATAATTACTTCATCAAAATGACGACAAGCAAGACAATCGAAACCACTAGGGACATCTGATACAAACGTACAAGAATGGCTACGACTGGTTCTGTCATGCCATGGTATACGAGAACTCTCAACCTACGTCATTCAGGGTAAATTTGGCTTGACTTAATGGAAAATTCAGCAATTCAGTCACTCCAAGTCATAATAAAAAACACTCACCGGCTTGAGTCCATAAGGGCTGGTCGGTTCCATCATCATTGGGTGTCAAAGTCAAAACGTATGTCGTGTCAAATGACCCAGCACTCCATACAGTGAAACCGATAATGCTAGCAGAGTTGGCTTTCACATAGGCAAGCTCTGCATTAAGACTTTTGGAATTATCAGGGGAAGAGAGTAGACGAATCAAGGAAGCACGACAGACTTTGCATAGCAAGATTGCGTGTTACCACCGCCGGTTTCACTGAGAAGAGCCTGACGATTGCCATTGCCTTTGAGCCATGCCACAAGAGTAGTAAGCACATCGACATTGGACTAATGCATGATGATTAATGAAACTTTCATGAGAAATTTGAAGGGCAAGAGCTCTTACTGTGGTGCAATCGGCATGAGTTCCGCTATTGTCAGAATCGAGGTATTTATGGACTAAGCAAGCGTCCGTCAACCTTGTTCGAACATGGAAGATAGTACTCTTTGTACTCACCGTCAAAAATGAGTTTGTTGTTTCCACCCACAGGGTCGGTAACTTGAGCCAACGCTGGACCGGCCTCAGTGGGCAATGCCTGAGCGCTTGACCAGGAAGATCCTTTGATGAATTAGAAAATACAATATCTGGTTGCGTTCGGATGGAACAGACCAGGTATCAAAATGTACTGAGAGGTGGCTCCTGCTGCACGGATAGCATTCACTGCAGCTTGAACAGAAGTGACCCAAGTAGATACGCTCAGGTCATGAGGTTCATTCATTAGTCCAAACTACCGAGCGACTTCAATAGGTCTAAAACAGTAAAGATGATTGACCTCACGATGATTTTGGGGTTACTCTTATACTTTGTAGCCAATTGTGACCAGAGATTCGAAAACTGGGTATCGGTAGGTCCGCCCTGGGAAATGATACCGCCGTTCCAGCGTGCATAGTTGTGCTGATGTGTTTATTATCAGCGCCAATGAAGAAGCCAGAAGGCATAAACTCACCAGGTCCAAAATGACATATGGTTGAGTGGCGGAATTGAGAGCAGCTTGTACAGTAGCATCGTAGCGTGAAAAGAAGGATGAATCAATGGTACCACCGACAGTAGGTGTCATCAACTGCCATGCTAGAATTCCAAACGTAAGTCTCAAAACGACGATAGACTCACTTCGACTGACCAAAGGCTGAATTGGAGAAAAAGGGATTGAGAATCCGTCATCAAGTACATTAAGCAAAGGACATACGAATCCGGAATATATTGACACCCTGTGAGGCGAAATGGGCAAACTGCCAAACTGGAGGATCCACACCAATCCCAGTCAATGATCCATCTGTGTGCTAGATAAGTGCATACAAGATAAGTGAAGTGTCGATGGTGAATATCTGAGAATATACTCACAACTGTGAAGTCATAACCAGCCATATTAACGCCACCAAGGAAAGGTAAACCACCGCTGGGTACTGGTAAACTGGAAGTGGTTGTGGCTGAAGTGGTGGAAGTACTAGGGCTGCTTGTTGTTGAAGCAGATCCGGGAAGGCATTGAGAATAATCTCAATTAAAGGTCGGGTGAGTTGTTAATCACAGAACACGAAGAACATACAATCGTTCAATTCAGTGCAGGCAGCTCCAGAAACGCAAGTAGTCCCTCCAGCTAGAGATCAAGTATAAGTTCAGAGACTGTCGAATTTGAGTTATCCCATACTCCAGTTTATGCCTCCACCTAAGATATTGATCAAGCAAGTCAGAAACACTGCCACAGCAAAAGCTGACAAGACGTACATTGAGCATAAAGCTAAGATAGTGGAATTTAGAAAGGAGACTTGTACATAGATTTGTAGGAATTGACATACAGGTTGCTGGGCGATAGCCAAGGAGGCGAGCGCAAGAAGTCCAGAAGTATAGCGGGTCAGCATTGCTTGCTGTGTCCTTCTACCTCATTCCTCTCGACTTTTAAAGTGTCGCAAGTTGGGGCGGATAATTGACGGAACCCATGAAGTGTGTGTGGTCCAAGGACATCCGAGATATAAGCGTGCCAAGAATCTTCATGTCAGTCGAGACTCGACGTTAAGTAC
The DNA here is from genome assembly GCA_017657295.1 of Termitomyces sp. DKA64. Classification (NCBI taxonomy): domain Eukaryota; kingdom Fungi; phylum Basidiomycota; class Agaricomycetes; order Agaricales; family Lyophyllaceae; genus Termitomyces; species Termitomyces sp. DKA64. The sequence continues at coordinate 66,095 of JAGGAV010015537.1, read as the reverse complement.
ATACATACTAACAATGCTACCCCCTAGCCCTTTTGCAGTTCGCCTTATCAGGTCTACCGTGGCGTATCCTCATCGATATGTCCATAGATAATACTTATCACAAACAGGTGTTGCGAAATCTTCGGCAAATTGATGATTGCAACCATATCGGCCTCACTTTTTTCCAATTGAATTTCAGGGATCAGTAGACTAGTATCTCCGCCAGATGTTTATAAAGTTAGTTTTGCGGTTAAGTGGTTGCCTAGTTGCAAAACTTTTGTCACGGAATGTCACATTTCCGGTTGAATCTCCGCTTCGGCCACTAGACAAGCTCGAGAGCTTAACAAGAACGACACATTAAGTAGAGCAGAGCATTAAGTAAAGACTAATGAGAAACCATGTACAACAATACAGGACATAGGGACGAAATTTGAGGTCGCATCAGCGGACTTTGATTTTTCGTCAGAAGAAATCACACGGAAAATACAAGTTTACCCTTTACACTCCTCCCAGTGGTGTAAAGCATCTTTTTATAAAGTATTGGTTTGCTCCCGAGAACTTGAACCAAAAGGTGACCATGAGATTAAAACCGAGGATAGTCTTTCTAGGAATTGCAAAATTTTTCCCACTGATCAAGCAATCGCCCATACAACACCAATCTCATTTTCCGGCCAAACCAAAGATCCAAGCAACAATGATCTTATTATACTTGATCTAGGGAGGATCAGGTCCAAATGTGCGGTCTCTTAACAACCATATTTTGCATACACGTGATAGTACTTTAGATATCACACTAATAGTAACATAGTAACACCTTATATTAGGCTATTATACAACACACGCTGACGAATTCGATTTGGAGCGAGAGTAAATGACTGGTTCACTCGTCTCCCTGTACAGAACGTACCTTCGCCAAATCAGACGACTCCCTCAACCTTATCTTCGGTAAGTATACTATCTATTCATTCCTGTCGACATTCACCTGGCTTCTTAGACAATTCTTCCGCATCAAGGCCTCGGATGATGTTCGTGCCCTCGCAGAGACACCACACGGAAGTCTGCAGCGCCACAAAATGAAGCGTATCACTCAGGTCTGGTATTACAAAACATATGGCTGCCGGTATTTTGAATATTATCTGTAGGGCTTGCGCAAATTAGAAGCTGCTAACAATGGGAGCACCAAGGCTTTTGAGCACATATTAGACCTTGCGTACGGTCGAAAGGGGAAACTCAAATGGGAATTGATGAAAGTTCGTAGATGCTCTTCAATTTCCCCACAATGGGTGATTTACATTTTTTCACAAGCCAATTTTATCCGATCCAGATGCGCAAGTTCCCCCGCGAATTATCCCTAACTCTGAAAAGTCACGACCGCCGATCTATTCGCCTGAATTGAAAGCCCTGCTCCTGTCCAGTGATTCCCGAAAAACTAAACCATTGACGGCAAAGTCCTTGGTTTTCCCTCCTGTTCTTCCTGCTAGAGCCGATTCTTCTTCCGAAGATGCGCGTTTATTGGGTCCACTCAGCAAAAGACGTGAGGTCAACATTCGGTGGAGATACTTTGTGCAGGAGTGGAAAAAGGTTCTTCCACCCTTGCAGGTTGTGATGAAAGATTCTACCTCCGATATCGAATGCGACAGAACTTCACAAGAAGATTTAGCCCGAGCAGGCGTAAGGCAGTTGGGAATGCAAGGACGAGGCATATATGAAGGCGTGCACGCAGTCGCAGGTCCCTTGACTGTACCACCTCCATTAACCCGTAAAGAACGTCTAGGTGCAAGGACCGATGTTGACCACTCAGTGCAATCTCGGCATCCATCAAGGTGGCTGCGTCGGCGTTACCAGGAATTGTTAGGGCGACTTCCGATTCTTACTTATAGACCGCCCAAGGACAAGAACAAACGTTCATCTGGCATGTATTCAGTATCGTTATCGCCAAATGCGCTTGCACCTGCTCTCCGTCATGATTCCTCTCGGTACCCTGAAGTGCAACCGGTAGCGGACTTGGAATGGCTAGATTTTGCCAAAGGAAGAAATAGCGTCAATCAAAATATAGTCAAAGCTCAAAGATAATCTCATATTTAGATTGATAGCCTTTGAAATCCTACGACCTGGAGCCCTCCAATTCTAATCCGTGTAGTTCTATCATGTACATGCTGTAATTGCGATCCGTAGCTTTTGCAGTGCCGGCTTCGCCATCAGCTGGGTTGACACCACATTGGAGTCTAAGCATAGTCTGATAGTCCTCGAAGGTAAACATAGCTTTTTTGCGAACACCATCCAGCATTTCCTTTGCATAGCTATGAGACACTTCATCGTGGAGAGTGGTTAGAAGAAGTACCTGCGGTGGCGAGAAGAACAATGAGTAGTATTGCTTAGCTCGTTCGAACTCAGTGTTTTGCTCGTTGTTTGAAAGGTTTTTAATACTTTGCTGAAGAGCGAGCATATTTTGCAAGATCTTTTTGATGCCAAAAGGTGTCACACAGTGTAGATGTCGAGCGTTCGATATGACAAGGTCCTCCATAAGATACCCGAGGCCCACAAAGACGAATCTCCAGTTTGGCCAGTGAGTTCGATACGAATCATACAAATCAACACGACTCACTGCCTTTCTCGTGCTGGCAAACGTGTGGAGACAAGGTCGTCGCATTTCACGAGTTCGGTGTTGAGGTCCGCAATACGAGGATCAGGCTCCATGGTCTCGCAATCGATAGAGTAGTCACCCTTTACACATTCGTTGAGCATGTACAATGATTCCGCGTATATATATCTCACCTGACGCATCGAAGATTCCAGATAGTATATTGTTCTGCACCGGACATCAATACGTATGGTGTCCAGGATAAGGCTGGAGAGCTGCTCGTATGTCTTGAGCAAAGCTTGGAAGCGACTAGTTTCGGAAGTTTCAGCGGGCGGACATTTGTGAGAAGATGAACTAGCACACAGTGACATTTCTCGGGAGAGAGGAAGCTTGAGATGCTCTGGAGCAGAAATGATGGGTATGAATGGTGTGTATGGCGTCGCCCCAGACAACGGTTCAAGGTTTTGAGGACTCGTAGTTGATAGATTGTCATCTGGTCTCGATTTGAGAGCATTGAGTTCTGAAGTGAACCACGTCTGTATGGGGAAATTCAGTTGTCGTCAGCGACAATACAGAACATGAAACTCACAACACTGCGATATAGAGCTGCTAGTGATGCAAGGTTCCGAACTGAAGGGATAAGATCAGCCTGTGTCAATGCTTCCTGACTGAGAAACTGTGTCTCGAGACTGGTCTCTTGACGACAGAGTTGAAACAGTTTGACGCCATCTTTCTCCTATATCGAATGAGATTAAGGCCTTTTTAATTCAATAAATTCGAAGCCACACACACTAGTGCTCAGCAATTTTGACATACAGGTGCTCACTTCCGATCGTTGTGCCCATTGAGCGGCGAAAGCCAACTTGGGTTCAAGTTTGGACCCCGGAATGTCCCGCAATGTAACGAGGTCTTGGAATCGGTCACTGCACCGCTGATAAAATTGGATGATGACCCCGAGAATCAGTCGAGAGTAATTCTCCCGATGAAAGGGACTGGTAGCAAGCATAGCACACAAGGAATTGATCAACGCCATAAGTTGTGTGCTAGCCTTTTGGCAGATCGTAAGAAAAGATGAAAGAACAGATCCGGAAATTTGAATACCTTCACTAAAGGCTCTGGACACAACAAAGTTGCCGAAGGATCAGGCTGAAATGCATCCGGACCTTGTTGAAAGAAATTAAGAAAGTGCATGGTCTCTATAGAAGGACAAGTACCTGTTACTGCCTGATGGAACAGCTCAGACACTTTCTCTTCCAATTGCGGTAGATACACTTTGAGAACGAATTCATCTAGAACAGCGCTCGATGCTCGTTCAGATTCTGCACCAAATGGCAGAACCGTCGATATTCGGCCAAGGAATGCTAAAGTCGGCTGGAAAAGAACGCTGACATGAAACACATCAGGACGTATAATAAGCCGATGATGCTGGTCTGCCCCAAGGATACGATCATCAGTCCCAACACTGGCCAGAGTTGCCTGGACGGCATCGCCCGATCCAGGAACAAGCCCGGGCATCGTGTCATTGAGTACACGAGTAAGGTCATCTTCATATGGTCTGAGAGTTTTTGCCGTTATTTTGGAGTCAGTGTCTGCGAAACGAAAGACTGTCTGAGAGGGATCATGATCAGGTCAAAAGAGAACCACAATTGTTCAAGCCGCACTTTGCCTCGGTCCCGGATGAATTTCCCGTCACGAAGAATTTCGTTTATTGAAGAGATGGGATTTCGACCAGAGACCGAGCCTTGATCCTCGTCCGTTAGATAGTCATAAATAAGGGTCCGGACCTGAAGTACTCTTAGGAGGGATATAAGCAAGAGGTGCGAGGTCGAACCTCTGTTTGTACTGGAATCCATACTTCGGCTAGGGGAAAGAGCGAGCCAGGTTTTGCGCCAGATGAATCCTTGAAGTCCCGCCGCTGCAGAAACATAAGATCTTGAAGTCTGTTCAAAATTTATCCTTACCGAGCCTATACGATTGGCAACCTCATAAATAATACGAAGACCTTGAGCAACTGCGTCTAGCTTGGAGTACAGAGTCCAAAAGAGATCTTTGAGAATTTCGTGTTCGACTCTTTTCGAAGAAGATTCTAGAGCAGCAAGTCTCAGGCACGACGCTCGCAGGAAATTTCCCTTGGCCGGCATGGTTGGAACTGCAGAACTCTCCGAAATAAAGATATAGGCACCTTCCGTTCTCCCCAGTGTCTCCCCCAGACCGGACATGGTGGGCTTGCGACCGTATTCTGTCCGTTCTTCGACTTCATTCAACGTGGTTTCCACAAGATTGAAGATTTCGTTAGGCAGTCTTTGAGCTACATTGTCCAATGCACTACCCAACTTTCCCAGGACGGCAAGAGATTCAATGAGAGTTTCCATATATGCAAAAGAATCTGCTTCCGGGTTGTTTGTAGTGGTATTAGGTGTTGATGCTAGGTTCGAGCTCAAAGGCTGGCTATTGCCTACACTGAGGTCACTTGAATCGATGGGAGGTTCGTTGGGTTTGATAGCAAGTTCACTCAAGAATCGTGCTTGTCGGCTAGGGCGGAACGATCGTGAAGTTGGAGTGGATTCCTTGACATCGAAGGGCTTGAAAGGACCTTCCTCTTCAAACTCAGTCTTTGGAACTGACAAAGACGAAGATATAAGCAATTGAATTCTGACATCAACGACCAAAATGGCGCACAGGTCTGTTGATTGGGCATATACGCGGCCCATCGCGTCTCACACCAGAATGATTTGAGATATAGATGATTTTGCAATTCATCCACCAGGATATCACGCAGTGCCTGGAGCAAGATCAACGGTGCGAGGAGATTATACATGGATGACACAGACCGTCTCTTGACCGACCAAATAACTCCTCAGATCAGATACAGCACCAATTTCAAGCATGTCCGGTTTATTGATCGTCTTCAGACTTCGGACAAGTAGGACTGCAGCCTGAAGCAACCGCTTCTCGGACATTAATGTTTCCAGAAGGTCTGGTACAGCCTTCAGGTGTTCTCTGTAGTGTGCTTACGTATCATCACTCTATCGAATAAAACAGGTATCTGCAAAGCTTACATTTGATCAAGAAGACGCAACATTTCATCCAAGGTCTGACCTCTGGCCCACAGTTGCACTAGATCGGCTCTCTTATTACCTAGAGCCTCTTTCGCCTCCAATAGAGATGTTCGTGAACTTTGTATTTGCGTTTGTGTTTCACCAAGATGACCAAGTAGGGCAGCTCGATGAGGAAGGGAGGCAGCGAACGCCTGATAATGCTCTAGGTAGTGATCAATGCAGGTAAATTTAGCAAATTATGTAGCAAAGTATGACAGGACGTACTGTCGACAGAACCTTTCAAAGCTCGTCCAAGCATGTCTTTCGTTCCTCGGAAGGAATCCATATCTTTTCCGTGAGAGGAGTTGTCCAGCAATTGAAGAGCAAGGTCGACATTATTGAACTGCAAGATATGCATGACTGTCCTTGAGATGAGGAGAGCTACTTACATCTGGATCAATAATGAATTCCCATTCGTCTTGGACCTGATCCAAAACGGCTTAAGACGCGTGCCGAGTAAGCACCAAAAACTTGATCAACTGTGAAGAAAGCCGTACCGTCAATATCGCCGGCTCTGGCCTTAGTTCGCCTTCCCGGAACTTTGTCACGAATACGCTGCTGCCTGGCTTTCTCCTGTTCTATTGCATTTCGGCGTTCCGCCTGGTATTCCAGATCATCAGAGTCGTTCATCATGTCGCGTCTTCGAGAGCCTGCAGACTTGAAGGCAGACAAAGCCGACGCCAAGGATGTAGGGGTCGACAATTCTTCCTCATCGGTAATAGGACTTTGCAGATGATGAGGCCGTGGTTTAGAGCTAGCAGCGACATTTGGGCTGATCGCACCGGGTCGAGATCGAGAAGCGAGAGAGGCATCAGAACGGATTGTACTGAGGCTGTCTCTATACGACGCTTGTTCTGAGTGGTCATGGTCAGGAGCTCTGGATCTTAGCTCGGACCGTTGTGGACGCGCTGGGCCACTCGGCGAGGGATTTGAAGGGGCTAATCGTGGAGATGGCGGAGGATAAGGGCTGTTGCCAGGAGCTGGCGATCGTTCGGGGACAGGGCGGGATATCTGGAGGGGGCGCGTGCTTGTAGAGGGGGTACGGATTGGCGAAGAAATGCTGTTTCCATCGATAGACGGGGAGCGGCGACGGGTAGGAAAGGGTGGCACCCGAGACATGACCGCGAAGACTTTCAAAGTATAAGTTCTGGATTATGCGGCCATCAAAACCGTGACGATGTCCTTGCCATTCTTCCTTCAGCCGCGCGACCCACACTCACCTAGCACTGCATCTTATCACAATGCTCTGTTCCCCCATAAATTTCCTCTTGGTTCTTCCCATGCGCTTTGGTGGCCTTCAAAACTTCCTCTTCCTACCACTGTCATACTGTTCATCCCTGGTATGCCCCTACACACCCATTCCTGCTTGTGCTTATCTTTTACAGGGAACCCAGGTCTTTTAAACTTCTACGTTCCATTCCTGGAATCCCTCTATGCCAAGGACACAACGTCTAGCCTGGCAATCTTTGCTTGCTCGCATATCGGCCACACCCCTGGAATCGAGGTTGGCAGTGTATCCGCGATCTCCGATCACGGTCTTTCCATTCAAATAGAAGGCTCAATCGAGGCCTTTGATGCTATACGGTCCACCTTTGGTGCAGGGATCAGAATAGTGGTTGCTGGGCACAGTGTTGGGAGCTGGCTCGCACTCCGAATACTCAAAGCCAGGCCATCTGCTGTTGCAGGGGTCTTTCTGCTCTTCCCCACGATTTCACACATTCGTGATACCCCAAACGGGCGGTTGCTTTTTGTGCGTCTACGCTTTCCCCCTTGTTACATGTTTCTTACGCTATCACTAGTGGCTCTTCCCAGCTCCGATGAGAACCTTCGTTTGCTGGCTCTCTTATCTCACTCAGATCTTGCCCTTGAGTGTTTTGGCCCTTTTGTTCCCTTCATGGCCTTTGTCTCAAGTGTTGGTACTCCAAATATTTTTGCATTCTCCTTCTAGCATCCTCGCCGCGTTGCATATGGCTGATGACGAAATGCATGCCATTCGAGATCCAGATGTACCTTTGCTTATGGCCCACAGGGACAGATTGTGGTTTTACTTTGCTGAACATGATGATTGGGTGGGGAAACAACTAAATCATGTGCTCAACTCTTTCAAACCAAACCTGGAGAAGTTCAGAGTTGTTCATGGCCAAGTGGGCATACCCCATGCATTCTGTTTAAGTATGATTCCAGGCTCCTCTCGTTCTGTCAGTTGATTATCAACTCTCCAGACCATGGTGAACAAGTCGCAAGCCAATGTCACCAGTGGTTGAACAATTTGAAGGGTCCTTAGATTACGAACTTAAGCGGCAAGCTAATAATAAGCAGCTCTACTTATCATCCTAATACACCTAAGGCTTTGTAGTTTCGACGTCGAATGTCTAGGTCTTAGTAAAAATATGAGAATTGGCATCAATTATTTAATCAGTCAAGTAAATACTAATAACCGTTCACCTATCTTTACCACCAACAATCGTCCCAGCCTCAGCAGCGACAATGGATGCTGGGGGCCCCTCCTCTGACCCGGCTTTGCTCTTTACCCCACAAGAAAATTTACTACCATCTCACCAATCTGTACCCTCTCCACAGCCTCTAAGGACGACCGAAACTGTACCTTCACAACGTGCTTTCTTTATTTTGGCCCCACACATTGGTGATGAGGAGAAGAAGCTCTACAAACCAGTAGAAGCATCTTCACTCAAGGACAATTCAGAGGTGCTTCTCGACGAAGTCATCGGAAAATACCACGAACATAGCATATTATACTACTATGCACGATACCAAGGAGGATTAGCCCATAAGGTACGGGGAGTTCACGCGAAGTTAGGCTTATTTGACGCGTTTCTGCATTTAGTTTCCTTCGACACCTTTCCTCGAGAAGTTCAAACACCTTGTCGATGAGTTCGGTACGCGATATTTTTCATTATTACATCTACGTTTATCATGATTCTATTAGATCGTAAGGACGCTGCCGGAGAATTAGAACCATTTGACCCATCAGCATATTACATTCACCCGCTATCTCGCGTGAAGCTGACTGTTAGTATCAACAATCGACGTGCCACCGTGAATATCTCATCCACTCGGAGCATCAAATCAGCCTCTGGATTAGAGACTGTCCCAGATTCCGAGGAAGAAAAAAGTACAGATGTTGATAATGAAAGTGACAACGACGGAAGCGACTTCGAAGAGGAGGAACAATCGATTCGCCGGCGAACAAGCGGACGGGTATCCGTTAAACGAAAGAAAAACCTTCCTTTCAGTCCCAAGAAGACCCGATCTGCTCGGGTCTTCGTCATAGACTCAGACTTGGAGACAGGTACTAGCGAAAAGAACATTACCATCATCCCTACCAGACGGTCCTCAAGAAACTCAACACATAATCGGAAGGAGTTGAACGACTTTGATGCCGACTCTGATGCCGACCTCATCAGTTATAGCGATGCTGACGCATACGCCCTACGGATATCTCATACCAAAGCTAGGCCAAAGAAACTTATGCGCAAAAGGGAATCGCGCCCTGCATATGGCCATTTCCGTTCCATTGCAGACCTCGATTACGACTCGCATTCCGACGATGAAACCGCCCCAATGCGGAAACATCGCGACATTTGCGAGAAATGTCATAAACCTCCTGCACACAAGCTTCTTCGGGCGCTTTCGAGACGAGGCAAAGGAAGACTGAAGAAAAGGAAGACAGATGATGAATTTGAGGAGTCTGGTGATGAGGAAGAGAGGCTAGCGGAACTTGGTGGGTGGGTGCGCTGGTAAGTCTCTGCAGACTTCGGATTCGTGTCTTGATTGAGCGTGTCTACAGCCTCAAATGCCCAGTTGTCGCACATTGGAAATGCATGGCGGCTACTCAAAGGGACGAAATACTGAAGGCCGCTCGTGACAGGGACCGAGCTGAATGGGAACGCAGTCAAGTTCATGACGGGGACTTGAAGCCTGAACCAGCAAAACGCCCTTCTTTGAACCCAGACCAAACTACCGAATTTATCTGTGGTAAGGGTCTTCATTTTAGAAAAAGTCAAAGTCTAGAGTTAAAATCCTTACAGGCGCTTGTATGAAGGGTGGATTTTGCATGTTCTGCATGGAAGTCGCCCTTGAAGCTGATACGGTACGGAAAGAGAAGGCATGCTCTGCAATTCAGAATAGCGCGACAACGGAGGATCCCAAGGAAAACTCGACTTTGCCACCATCATCTGCATGCCAAAACGCAACCGATGTTCATTGTCCCACAAAACAATTGCTCTTCCGATGTCTGACTTGCAAACGGCTTGCTCACTACGAACATTTACCTCCGCCTTCCCATGATTCCTCTGGAGACACTATTGCAGGGATCGCTCAACATTACACACAAACTTGGCTTTGTGCTGACTGTACTTCTTATACCTTTGGTGTTGATAGGATTCTTGCTTGGCGTGCATACCCTGAAACAGCTGTTGAGCCTGCCCGAAGTCGTGACGAACCTCCGAACTATAAAAGTTCCCTACCCCGAGAGTATCTTGTTAAATGGATAGACAGGAGCTTCAGGCGTGTGCAATGGGTTCCACACATGTGGCTCCTCTCCACACACCCTGCCAAACTGAAACATTTCTTGATGGGAGGTTCTAAGGTAGAATTGATGAGGACTCTAGACACGGAATTAGACGGAGACGAATCTGGTTCTTCTGAACTCAACCATGAATCGAACATGCCCCCCTCTAATCTGCCAGCAAATACTCCATTATTGCCGCAGGACCCCGTTCCTGATGCAGAGCGCCGCATTCCTCTCGCGTGGAAAACAATTGATCGCCTTCTTGACGTTCTCCTCTGGCGTCCCCAGCGCCATTATTCGAAGCAGAAGCAAAAGAGGAAAGGCAAAGAATGGCAATCTAGCTCTGATGATATGGATGATTCAGATGACGGCCTGGATGAAAGTATACGGGAGGAACGTGAACTTGCCTTTGACCGAGGGGAACAACCAAGTGACAATCTAGTAGAAACTGTCTCAGACTGGGAAGCAAGGACAGGCCATACTTTCAATGAACAGAATATAGGACAAATTGCCTGGGCATTCATTAAATGGGACGATCTTGGCTACGACGAAGGTGTGGTCGGAATTTATCGTGGAATCGTATAACTTTCCAACTGATTTTCTATTAGCAAGCTGGGATTCACCCCCTCGCCCAAATGACCCAACCTATACAGCCTTCAAGTCTGCGTTACGGCGTTATGTGTATTCTCGAAGCGTCGTCGTCCTGAAGCATTCAATATCCTACTGTGAGAAGTTTGATAACCGAGCGAAGGATCAGTACCGTACCCGGCATGCCTTGAAGGATGCTGCCGACCTTGACATTGGCCAGGATCACCAGTTGAAACTCATGCCATTCCAAGTGAGTCACGAGCAACCTCTTTGAGTCTAGTTATGATTAAGGAAACTAGGTTGATGGTTTCAATTGGCTGTGTAACAACTGGTGGAACCTTCAACCTTGTATTCTTGCAGATGAGATGGGTCTGGTTTGTGGATTTGTGTACAAGAAAGATGAACTACATCGGGAACTGAACATCCATAGGGCAAGACAGTCCAAGTTGCGACCTTCCTTGGTAACATCGTTGCAAGGTTCAAAGCTTTTCCAGCCCTCGTCGTGGTTCCAAATTCCACAATCACAAACTGGGTGAGAGAATTCGAACGTTGGGCGCCGAATCTCAGGGTTGTCCCGTTCTATGGTGAAGCAAAAGCAAGGGAAATTATCAAGAAATATGAATTGTATCATGGGATCAAACATACCCACGAGACTGGGGCAAAGTTCCACGTTCTCATTGCTACATATGAAGCTTTGCTGAACCCGAAGGACTTCACACCTGTCTTCAGAAAGCAACATCGATGGGAGGTGAGTGATTCATCAGCACTACGATAAAGGTTTGACATCCTGTCTTGACTTAGGTGCTCATTATCGATGAAGGTCAAAGACGTGAGTTTCCCTTCTACACTTATGGATGTAATCGTTCAACTTACCCTCTCTTCCAGTCAAAAGCGACAGTAGCCTTCTCTTCAAGCGGCTAAACGAACTCAAGAGCATACAACGAGTAATCATGACCGGCGTGAGTCAAGGGATACATTTGACATTCTTTTACTCAGCTTCTATAGACGCCTCTGAACAACAATATCAGAGAGCTGTTTAACCTCATGAACTTTCTCGATCCGAATGAATGGGACGATCTTGAAGGTCTCGAGAAAGAACATGAAGAACTTACCGAAGAGCTCGTCAAGCAATTACACAACAGGCTTCGACCCTATTTCCTTCGCCGACTGAAAAGTGAAGTCTTACAACTTCCACCCAAAGTAAAACCAACTTTCTTTATCCGATATACTTACTTGTTGATACCTACACTTTGCTTGATTGACAGAATGAAGTTATCGTCCCTATTTCCATGGCTCCCCTTCAAAAAGAGGTCTACCGATCTATCTTGAGTGAGTTTTCTTTTCTTTTCACTATAAGTTGTTCACCTCATTCCTGTAGGCCACAATCTCGAGCTTTTGAACGGCTTAACTAGTACAAATTCGATCAGTGCACCCTCCAAAGGACGCATCAAAAACCTTCTCATGCAATTAAGGAAGTAAGTCATAATTCGTTTGTGCTTCTTGGCTTCTTTGTTGAGGTCGTCTATCTCTAGATGCCTGCAACATCCCTATCTATACGCTGAAGATATTGAACCCCAAGGTTTGCTGCCTCAAGAGAGCCATGAAAAATTGATAGATGCCAGCGGAAAACTACGCTTTTTGAAGACCTTGCTTCCGAAACTTAAAGAACGTGGGCACCGGGTGCTTCTTTTCAGTCAGGTAATTCAGACTGAGAATTTCACGACATTATATTATGTTATAACACTTATTTTGCGAAGTTCGTTATTGCTTTGGATGTCATCGAAGATTTTCTCAATGGCGAGGGTCTTAAATATCTTCGTTTGGTATGTGTCCACAGAATGCTCTTCCGAAATACATGCCGACTATGATATGGCTAGGATGGCAACACAAAAAGTAAAGATCGTCAGAAAGGCATGGATGAATTCAACAAGCCTGGATCGGAGATCTTCGTCTATCTTCTAACAACGCGCGCTGGTGTATGATACTCCTTTCTTCCTCTCTGGTCGAACTCTGAACGCTGATTTCTCTCTAGGGAGTAGGCATTAACCTCTTTGTGAGTTGTCTCGACTACGACATTCTAACACTTTCCAATTGACCGACAAAACAGAGTGCAGATACAGTAATCGTCTATGACCCCGATTTCAATCCTCATCAGGTGGGTCGTGTGTCTTTCTACTTATTGAACGATTTTGTTGACAGCCTCTTGTATCTCAGGATTTACAAGTGAGTCATTCCAATGCGATCTCATTCCAGTTGATCGAGGTTTGTTAGGCTATTGCGAGGGCATACAGATTTGGTCAACAGAAGACCTGCCTCGTCTTCAAACTTATGATTAAAGATTCGGCCGAAGGTCGGTCATGGTTATTTTTACCTCCACCCACTTACTTAGGCGTTATAGAACGGATAATGCAGGTTGGAAAAAAGAAGTTGGTCTTGGACCATCTTATTGTTCAAAAAATGGATGAAGAAGACTCTGTAGGAGAAGATGTACAGTCTATTCTCACCTACGGTGCCCAAACTCTATTTGATTCAGAACAAAGCTCGCGAGATATTGTTTGTGAGTTATTCTCGTCTTTACAGTTAAATCCAGAATTCAATTTTGCCCATCTGCCAAGATTCTGAGCAGGATATCGAGAAGCTCGTTGAAAAGACTGAACAAGAAGGAGAAGAGCAAGAACCGGTGAAAGAGGGCATGTCCTTCAGCTTTGCTAAAGTTTGGGCTGCAGATAAGGATTCTCTGGAGGAAGTGGAAGATATTGATCAGGGTGATTCATGGGCGCAAACTCTTCAGAAAATAACAGCGGATCGTGACAAGGTGCGTATGGAGGAGGTAGCACTTTCTGGGCGCGGTGTCAAGCGACGTGCTGCTGCCATATCTAAGGTAATTGTTTGAGTCCGCATCTCGTTCTTGCAGTGGTTCTGACTAGAGTATTTATGTCCAGCCCAATGCTTATCGAGATGAACCTTTGAAAGGCCCCTCTTCGGTGAGATCGGTCAAGTCGTCTGTCGACTCCGAAGGGTCTGGCTATCTTGCATCCGAGTTAGATTCGGATGATGGCGAAGACGGCGAAGACGAGGCATTCGAGCCTTCACAGCCTAAACAAAAGAAAATGCTACCGACAGAGACTCTGCCTCTTGCTTCTATCCATAATTCTGAGTCTCAGATTGTTCAATTTTGTGGTCTGTGCGGGACAAGGCATGGTGATGGACCTGGAGAGTGTGTGATGACCGAGAAATCTGAAAATCTCGCTGAATTTCGCGAAATGCTCATGTTATATGCAGACGATGAGCCATGGGAGCAAAGGGTATGTTTGTCGTCGTCGCATCTTTCCTCCATAAACTGAAGTCTTCCAAAGACAGCAGCTATTGGTGCTATTGACCGGACTCTTTACGAACGCGGGCACATCAATCTGGTCATTGGACAGCCCCTACGTCCTTTGCGCAAGACAGAGAGTTACCCCGTTCGTCAAGAAGTGTCTTCAGTGAATGCAACAGAGGTCCCCGCTGCGGGTATGTCTGCTGTTCAGCGAGATCCCCTCCTATCAAGTGCCCCGTCGATTGAAATCCAATCTCGACCTCAGCTTTTTTCACATGAAGACGGACCTAATGGAGAGTACGCCATAGCAAGTTCATCAAAACGTCCTGCATCTCCAACCACCATAGAACAAGGGAAAGCGAAGAAGACGAAAACGGTCTCTGCCCAATCATTACCTTGTCCTGTTTGCGAACAATTGCCTCATCATCTGGTCAAGAATTGTCCTCTCGTGGTTGATGGACCACAAAGGTATGACATTGTTGCAAAGTTCATGGGTAAAAGAGAGGTACTAAACGTGTGTTTTATGCAGCATTACCAAACAAATCTTACGATTAGAGAAAAATCTTGATAATAATTCCGCTGCCGCAGTGCGAGTTCTGCGCAAAATTCTATCGAAAGGAAAGAGGAAAGAGAGAGCTGGAGATGATGCAACCGTTCCCATTCATATCAGTGACTAGACAGATAGCTTCTGACATTCTTACTGCACAGTAATTTGCGTAAATACTGCTAATTACAATACAATCCACCATCAAATATAAGAGAGGATAGAATAAACACAATCCGATTGCTGCTTGAGTCAAGGCTGGAGTCATAAATGTCGCGGACTTATATTTGGGTGCATCAAGGGCCATGCGGTATAAACAGCAACAACGTCAATGGCAGAACATGAACCATACCAATCCTGCCGCCCTTCCTCCGACCCAAGTGCAACTCAAGCGTAACCGGCCACCAGCAGAACACTTTGGACAAGAACCGCCATTGCCCAAAGTCTCGAGCGACCTTGTTCTTCAGGTCTTCACTCACATCTCTCTGCGAAGAGGCGGTGCATCCGCTGACGACTATGGTGACAACGAGCGGCTCATTCATTTGGGGCGGTTGGTGCTTGATGCTGCAGTAACCAATATTCTCTTCAACAAGCGGCCCATCCTCACCGCACAGGAAATAATAGTAAGTTGATTTCCAAGATCTTTCATTCTTCCCAGAGCTGACGCCCGCGATACTCAGTCGGAACGGGAGGCAGCACTCTCTGATGATCAGCTGAACAAGTGGGTAATGATGTATAGTTTGCGGCAGAAACTTCGCTGTCATCCCGATATCTTTCCCTCCCTGGAGGATCCCAAGGTGAAATTCACTTTTATGTATTCCTGCAATTCCAATAATCCCCTGTAGGAAACGCGCTCCATCTTCTGTGCTTATGTAGGTGGAGTATTTGCAGAGAATGGACTGGAGACAGTGCAAGAGTGGATTAGCCATCTCCTCTTAGGACAAGATGGCCATCCATCAGGCTCGCGAACCTCGGAGCAAGAGCACCGACAGCCCATCGAGCCGCCTCCAAAGAAGGTGAAGAGCGAACAACCCCCTCCTTACCTCTCAGCGCCGATATTTTTCGCATCTCAGCCTCCTCCATCGCCGCCGACGGATAGGCAGAGGCATCTGCCGCCCCATATGCGTCCACCATTGCCCATTCAACAATTCTCACAGCATGTGCCGCCACCGATGCCTCTGCCGAATCCTTTGGCCCCTGCACAACCCAACCTTCCTTTCCTACCGTTGTTCAATCAAGCTGCAACTCAGCGACGTGTGATGGTTGAATACCCAGCTGAGTTTAGTGGTCCACCACACGCACCCCGGTGGACCGTCAGATGTATAGGTGTGTTAAATGGTTTCCTTTCTTGTGTGCGATTTCGGTGCGATGTTATTTTACAGTCAATGGGATTCAGAAGGGAATAGGCACAGGACCTAGCAAACAAATAGCGAAAGAGGAGGCTGCTAGGCAGGCATACTACGCAATGGGATGGACTTAAGTTTTGTTCCTTCTCATCTCCTTTCTATGTCTGTATACTTCACTTGCCATTGAGAATATAGACCGCTTATTGTTCCCTCTACGTCGTACGACAAGCTCCGGTAACAAGTGGTTGGTTGGCTGTAATTACTGGCGTAGTCCGCGTGTGAACAGCGGGGGTCCGTACTACATTGGATGAGTCCCATGTATGCTGCTGACACCTTTCCCATCGAGCGTTGCAAGGGCCATCACTAGAGCCATTTCTCCCTGGCCACAGGTCACGTAGTAACATGAAACACATAGCAAACACTCAGTATTCAAGAACGAGGAGAAATGTCGGGACTGTAGTAACATCGTCGTCTACACTACCAAGGATAAGACATGAGTTCTACAACATCCAGTCAATTTTGGTATCGGAGCAAGAGTAGTAAGCCTTTTGCAGTTGCAAGACGTAGAGAGGTTCGGCATTAGAGATTTGGAAAAGTCAAACACGTAACGAGCCTCTTCGAAAGAAGTCCACAAGAATTCGATAATCCACCATGGTGTGAGCAATGAAGCCATGGAACTTTGCGATCCACCACAATTGAAGTATCATCTGAAGATTCTCGAGCGGGATGATAGTAAAAGTGCGGAATGGACAGCCTGCCACGACAAATGATCAATCGAACCTGTGAACCACTCCACAAGATATCATCATAGACAATCCGTAAGCTCCCGAATGCTATGCTAAACGCTGCAATCGTGGGATATTACTAGCTGGCAGCTGCACAGGAGCTAAGAGAGCAGAACAAAGAGAAACTCTATCCACCGATAGGAGATGGTAAAAGGATAGAGCAAAAGATGACAACAGAGTACCACATATCATAGACCCAATGTCGCATTCACTCCATCCATGTGCCTTGAGAATCAGAGTGGTCACTCATTACAATCGCCGTGTCTCCATAGCAAGCATGGGGATGTGCGAGGGGGTGTATACTGTGTACCTTGTTGGTTGCCTGAGCGGTTATGGAAAAGAGACACTGACGCTGTTGCCTCTGAGAAAGGTGTTTGTTCTTGCATTCAATAGATATCTGACCAACGATATTGCGTTGTATGAGGCTAAAAAAATAGGAAACATCAAATTTCTCAGACTCGAGCACCTACAGAAATACAGGGTAGAACTATCTTGAAACAGGCACCTAATCTAGAAATTTATATTCTAGCGACAAAACAAGACCCTAGTACACAGAAATTGTGCAATAGATAATGTGATAGATATGAGTTTAACACTTTTGAGAGCACAAAGGTATGTATCTCTTGCCATCCTCCAGTCCAAAAACAAGACTGTTATTGAAGTTCCCATGGATACCCAATGGTCTAAAACTGTCAGGGGACTACCCATTTTGTACCTCCACCCCTGTCCGACACCGACTCTCCTCGCCCGTTTCCGTTTCCCTGAGGCTTGTTCGACGACTCCGGGGCATTCTACAGGTCTCCGGAGATCTCCGGAACTTTCCGTGTTCCATCGTTGCGTACTTCGGCTAACTCCGGTCACCTACACAGTCGTTCCCATGCTTCCGCCGCCCCCTGATGCGCCGCACTGAGCAGAGGAGATCCTTAGACTTGTTCTCTTTGGATTTCCCTCTGCTAGGTGATTAGTCTACTATTTGTATTATCTATTACATATCTAATACACTTTGGATTTCCCTCTGCTAGCTGTGTGATTCAGCTGTCACTCCTGGAGGTCGCCCTTACAAAAACTAGATAGTTTTGTACTCTTCCCGCAACTCGTTAATGATTCATCTGCCCTTCCTACTCTCCCTGCACAAAGCATTGTTCTGCCTGGTCCTGTTCCTTTACCTGTTGATCCACTTTCATCAGGATTGACCTCCCCATATCCCAAGTACTCTGATGTCAAACAGAACACTGAAACTTTGAAAGTCATCTGGGTCAAAGATCTTCATGCTTTGTATGACTCTCCACAAAGTGCTAAGGATGCAGTCAGTTCTGTGAGGCTCCTTCTAGATTACCATATTTTTGTGGAACTTCAGAGTGCCTTTCCACACTGAGTACTTCCTGAACATATTGATCAAAGAAATTATTTGAATGAACAGATATACTCAGTCTCATCATACCCTTTGGTCAAATTTTGACTCTATTACAATTAACAGCTTCTGGTCTTGAAGGTATCTGCATGTGCCCAGCACTGCAATTAGGACATATAGCCCATGAGGTTCTGCATTTTTGTTGAATCTCTTGCCATGCAAAATCAGAATGGGAGTAATGTCAATGCAGACCTCATCATCAGAGGTACCCCTGACCCCATGTTTGTACTTGATTTTCCTTTCCATTTTTCATGTATCCTCATTACTTCTTCCAAAGAGGATTGGGCAGGATCACCGTTTCCAAATATAATTGCACTATCCAGTCTCTGCTAGACCTTTCATCATCAAAGGTCATCTGGCCTAGCCCTGCTGAAAATATCACCATTTCTTCAAAGCTTGGTTACATCTGTGACATTGACGAAATTTCCTCTTCTTTGCAATGCCATACCCTCAGATTGATATCATTGAACATAAGGCAAATGTCCAGTTCTACAAAGGCCTTGTTATCAAGCATGGCTTCAGTGACAACACAAATCATCTTATTATTTGCAACAATGACGACAATGAACAGGGAGAGGAGTCTCCACAAGCTACATTTGAGCAATTATGGGACAAAGCTCAAGATGATTATTGTGAAGTCAAAATCAACAACCATTGTCTTCCAGTAAAGTTACCAAGATTGGCCCTAGACCAACAGGCTGGCAAAAGAGTTGGCTCCGTACTCGAAATGATGATCACTTTGCATCCTAGTGGCCACCACGAGCCGACAAGACTTCGTGATGAGAGACAGAGGAAGGAACTGCAGCGATCTAGGGAACGTTGTGGGTATCAATCAGGGCAAAATCGAGCGATTGGCACGTCCATGGTTGTTGGACAGCTGCGACTGCAAAAAAGACACGGTCACGATCATGTGATTCTAAGGTGGTTGCTCCTTTATGCTGGACCACTTCGGCTGGCAATGGAAAACCCGCCAGATGAGCGCATTCACGCAATATCACATCCTTCTCTGAATGCCACAACTCCGGACCATTCGTTCGATGCGATTTCAGTGAAGACCCCGAGCATATGCGCCAAGTTTGTTACCGTCCGTGGCGAACGTAAAGAAGGTACATCCTGCTTTTATACGCTTTCTGTCCGAAATACTCACTTCTAGATGCTACAGCTGTGATTTTGAGCTTGGAGAAACCGGCAATCATTGGCCGAGACCCTACTGCTTGGTATCATCCGTGACACTGTCAAAAAATACCTACCGACCTTCCATCAGCTCCTATGTCGTCACCGATAATGCGGTATCGAGTGTACACTGCAAGCTATATGCGTAATTCTGAGTCGAATACAATTCTTGATGCACTGAAGCCTGATTCAGACTGGTCATCTTTTCAGTGTTCGTTCCCCGAGTGGTGGGGTAATCGTATCTTGCCAGGTGTGCATAGAGCCCTTCTCGTATTCTGTCACGCTATAGGTTTATCCAGGATGTGTCTAGGAATGGGTTGTATCTCAACGGACAACACATCAGAAAGACATGCATCATAATCATGGATGGCGATGTCCTCCGACTTCCCAACTCTCTCGGTTAGTCCAAAGCTAGTCTCGCTGCCTTTACTCTGTAAACATTCATGTCATCAAGAATTCACCTGCATTCATCTCTGGAAAGAGCCTCGTGACAAGATGACTATCTTTGATCCCACACCGCCTACTCATCCTACTCATAAGGTCAAAAGTCCTGAATTTTCTCTAGTCTCATTCGTCACCTCTACTTCTGACAGAGTATCGGCAATTATATTGTCACTTCTCAATGCTTGGGAAGTGGGTCGTTTGCAACTGTGCACCTCGCTCTGGATCCTTCTAAACGTCGCCAAGTCGCCTGTAAGAGTATCAGGACCAAGAGAGAACATGACGTTGGACAGGTCATGAAAGAAGTTCGAATACTGATGACAATTCGCCATGTAATCGCTCCGAGGACATATTGCTTGTCTCACTGACAATTTCTGATAGCCCAATATCAACGAAATTTACGACACCGAAGTCAACAAGAACTTCATGTTTGTTCTATTTACGACATAAATCTCAGTTTCCATTGTGCTCACCTTCAGTTGCGCTTTTAGTCATATATTTCTCCAGCTGTGCACAGGCGGTGACCTATTCACTTATATTACTAACCATCCCAGTGGTAAACACCTTCTTTGCGAAGCCGAAGCGAAATATATCATGTTTCAATTGCTTCAGGGCCTAGATTACCTTCACAGCAATATGATATCTCATCGAGGTACGTAGGCTAGTTTTCTGGTTCACAATCACCTAATATTCGATATTTCAGATTTAAAGGTGAAAGGAAAGATAGCGGTCTTTCGTGTGTCTTATTCACTGATCTTGCAAAGCCGGAAAATATCTTGTTACACTGCCCTGGCCCATATCCTCGAATTCTAATTGCTGACTTTGGGCTGGCTCGCCCTAATGCACACCAAGAAACTCTCAATGTCTGTGGGACTGTTTCCTATCTGCCACCAGAAGGTGTATTAGCCTTGGACATTAAGCATTTGGGCTATGTCGGGTAAATTCTCCTGTCCTTCTCACGGAATATCGCCAACGTGTTCCAGGATGCCTGCGGACTGCTGGAGTGCAGGAGTTATCCTTTTTATTATGCTTTCGTACGTGCAAAAAGGCTATTTTCGATCTCTTGTGTCACTTTAAACTCACCACGTTCGAACTCGCATAGCGGGTCACACCCCTTTGACTATGGCCCTATGCGTAGTTCAGACTGGATCAGTCATATTGAAGAATCCCGCAGCGCAGACTGTACACAGCCATCGCAACGTTATCTCAATACTGAAGCGCGACTCAAAGCTCGAATAATCGATGGAAGGGTCGACTTCCAGCCAGTATGGAAGCATATGCAAGATGGTTGGCAATACATTGTCAGATACCAGAACTTGCTGACCCGATTCTTATGCTCAACAGCTCAGGAACTTGTTGAAAGGCTTCTGGTCTACGAGTATCAATCCCGTGCTACGGTCCGTTGCGCTCTTCAAAGCTCGTGGATAGTCAGCGAATTAGAAGAACTTGAAACATTGTATGAACGCAGGATAAGGTCAAAACTGGAGAATGCTTGATTGTGCGCTTTTTCTCTCTTTCATGTGCATATACGCTTGCGGCAAGTCCTGTTCTTCTGTACAACAATATTTACACTTCTGCAAAATCAGTATTTGTTTCATGAACGTCTCGCTTAAGCCTTGAGGAAATTTGCATGGACTGCGAAGTGTGTTGAGTTTGTGGTATATTGTACTCGAAGAGATACTCACAATGAACGTGATCCGAGGCGAACGTCGAGATCTACGGGGACCGTCAGATTATGGACAGACGGCGGCGGGAAGGAACTCACGAAGTAGTAGCTGTGATCGTATCCGTCGTGGCTTCTGACCCGCACCTGAACTTCATCATAACCAGCTTCGCGTGCTGCTTTGAGGAAATTTTCGGGAAGAAGCTGTCCTTTTTGATAAAATTCGTCACTTTTCCCCTGTAAATGGTGGTGGATATATCACGACAAATGAGCGTGCGTCCAGGAATTGTCTTACATAGTCGATTAGTATATGAACGGGATCCTTGGACTTTCCAATAAGTTCTGTTGCGTCATATTGATCTCTTGCTTCCTCTATTCCGCCTTGCAGATAACCGTCAAATGCCTTCTGTCCCCAAGGACACTTGGTGGGATTTGCGACGGGCGCAAAAGCAGAGGCAGAACGGTATTGCTTCGTCTTTGAAGCTAGATACAGGGTAAGAGCTCCGTGGCCGCCCATGCTATGTCCGAAAATGGACTGGCGCTTGAAATCCTGCCAAGCCTCTTGAGTCAAAGTGATATGTCACGCTACTCGTACTCACGATCGGGATACCAGCGGCCTCGAGGACTTGAGGCAGTTCCATAGTGACATGCGTCAACATGTTGTAGTGCGTAGCGTATTTGGGATTTGTGGCGTTGAGATAGAACCCTGCTCCGACACCAAAGTCCCAGTTGTCGGTCTCACCTTGGACACCGGCGCCGCGTGGGGATGTGTCGGGGAAAAGAAGCGCGATCCCTTGGATGGATGCGACGCCGAGAAATGCACCTTTCTGCGCTCTGCGATTGTTCGTGTGTTTGATGAGCCATGATGTTGGAAGTGAAACATCTAGTGTGCGTACCCGTTATCTTCTGTGCAGGTTAATCCGGCTAGATAGACGAGGACGGGGACTTTGGTGTTCGCTGAATGAGGGGGAAGGAACAAGTTGAATCTGGCATCTAGACCTCCCAGAGCAGCGGACTGCCGAAAGGTATCGATGAAAAGTTGATATCGTGGTGAAGAATGGAGTAATTTCTATTATGAGAATTTGAGGGACACCAAGTAGGATTGTCGTCTCCCACCTTGAATTTGTACTTTATCAACTCCCCTTCGAATGCCTTGTTAGAGGAGATCTTGTGCAGGGCAGCTTCGGTCATTGAATCGTTGGGTGAGAATCAAGGTGTAAGAAGTTGACCGCTGGGTAAGGTCTCGATATGCTATCATTATCACGTGGGATGATCTTCATATATGAACAGCAACTCCCCACTACGCGAAATTTTCCCTGGAACGTCAACACTCGTGGGGATGTGTACATTCGTCAATAGAGAACTTACTCATATCGGTGTCAACCCTTATCTTCCTGTTGGAGATCAGAAACTCGTCTGTTGATCAGCTGATCTTATCTATTCGTGGAAATCTTATCTCCGCCTTCGTCCTTTTCCGGGGCAATGACGTTGACGGAGGGGGAGGAAGTGGGCCATGTTATGGTCATAGTTCCACTGCTTGTCGTCGTCCTGCTCGCAATACTAGTAAGACGACAGCTTTGCAAGCCCAACGTGAGTGCCTCGGTTCCCCTCTGTCTGACAGGCACCACCGACATTTCTTATAGTACAATCACATACCCACCGTTGGGCCTTCCAGCTTTCCATTTTCCTACATCGGGGCCATTCGATTTTCCTTGAATTCACCAAGACAACTTCAGGATGGTTACAAGAGGGTATGTCGTCTTTCCATCTCACCACGCCGCGTTCTCATTTGAACATTCGGGCAACTGCCCAATCGCCAGTACGGGCACTCTGTTTTCAAGGTTGCCGACTTTGCGCGATGGCACGTCGTCGTCACGGGAGCGCAGCTGGTTGAAGAACTGAGAATGGCTCAAAAGGACAAGATAGCTTCGATAGATGCGCACGATTGCGCAGGGCTTTCGACTAACCGTGGCTTGTCGTCGGTTCTCAGCACGAATTTGACGCGAAACCTCCCTGTGGTCATCTCTGAGATGCAGGACGAAGTAGTCGAAGGATTGTCTGATGTGGTTTTCAAGGCGTCTAATAAGGATGGAAACGTCTCGGGGTGGACGGCAGTGATAGTCGCAGACGCGTTGACGGAAGTAGTGAGCAGAGTTTGTAACCGCGTTATCGTTGGACCGCAGCTGTGTGAGTACTCTTCAAGCAAATAGTGTATATTCCTCTGATCATGTCACAAAGGCCGCAGCCCAGAGTTGGCATCGCTCAGCAAAGATCATATTCAATGCAGTAGGTCGGCCATACTCGCCATCTTGCCAGCCCCGATGTGCACGTACGCCACTCTTACCACAACAATATAACCGAGCCTTGATGTACTTGTAGACTGTTCGGTGGCGTATGGTGGCGATCCTGGAGACTACGTCGGGCGCTCCGCGCAGCGATCAAAGAACAGCAAGGTAATCCCCTCAAATCACCACAAGAAGAAACAGTACGTCTTTCATGTACCACTCTTGAGCTGTCTCATTCTTTCCAGCAATACAACGTCCTATCCTTCCTAATATCCAAACCCAACTACGAAATCGTAAACAGCCTCCTCACTCTCAACCTCCAAGCCATCCCATCCTGCACACTCAATCTCACAAACGCACTCTATCACCTCTCTGCGTGCACGAAATCAACCGTCCAAATACTACGAAAAGAGATCGAAGAAGCGCTCCGCCCAGAGGGATGGACGACATCCGCGCTCGCCCGGATGGTCAACCTAGACAGCTTCCTGAAAGAGACAATGCGTCTCAGTGCACTCGATGCGCGTGAGTGCCTACTCCCACGTCAATCAAAAAGAAATAATAACCATACAGTGACGATGCGCCGGATCACCGTCGTACCGTACACCTTTTCCGACGGCACCTACATCCCGCAGGGCACACACCTCAGTCTCGCGTGCACCCCGACCCACCTCGACGCGTCGCGGTATACGTCGCCTACCGCGTTTGATGGGTTTCGGTTTGTGGTGGATCCGGCGGGGCCGAGGTATCAGCTAACGACTGCTGCGCCGGAGTTTCTGGCGTGGGGACTCGGGCGGGGTGCGTGTCCTGGACGGTTCTTTGCGGGCGCGGTGATGAAACTCGTGTTGGCGCATGTAGTGCTTTTGTATGATGTGCGGTCCTTAGGGGATGTGCAGGTGCCAAGAGTGAGATGGATTGGGGAGAGGGGTGTACCGGATCTGAAGAGGAAGGTGTTACTCAAAAAGCGATGAATTTTTCTAATACATTATGATCCTGGTGTGCAGATTATACAAAATGGGAGGTATAGTAGACGAGCACTGTCAGAGAGCGGAGAAATGTTGTTTCAACGGAGGCACGTCATCTTCCCGGCGTGGTGTACGCGCTCCTTCGTCCTCACCAATAATCTCACTCAACTCCTCTCTAACATCGTCCTCGTTCCTTCTGTGGGTGTGTACATCATCTTCGCCTTCTCTAGGCACACCATCGACCTCGCCGGCGAGCATATCCGCAATACCAAGGTAAAACGTGGCGGGGCGGAACTTGATCTCCTTGCCCATCATCTCGGCCCACTTGTAGCGGGCGGTGTTGGTCCACCCTACGAGGTCGAGGTGGTTGACGCTTTGGAGGGTGCCGAGGTATGTGCCCTGTTCAGGCGTGAGTCAAGTGGGCGGAGGAGAACCAAGGACGGACAGACCCATTTGGACGATTCGACAGAGACGAGGCCGTCGTTGGGGCCTTCTCGCTCGAGGATGACGCTGTGTGGCCATCTGCGGACGGTGAGAGGAGGGAGACGATGAAAGGACGGAACTCACTTCCAAGTGTCGATCAAGCCAGGTTCGTAGACTGCACCCCAGCTAAAGTAGCGGACACTAGGTACGTCGGGTGTCTGTTTATTGAACTGGCGCATGCTTTCGATGGTGAGACACTGGAAAGCCTTGCCGTCGCCTCCGCCATTGGGGAGGAGATCGAGAAGGGATAGTATGGAGGGCATACGGGCAGGGCCGACGGTGGAGAGAAAGTGGTCTGCGAATGCTGAGCCACGGTGGGGTGTGGCGATGGTTGTGATTGAGAGTACGTGGAACTTGCGCTGGGTGAGGTGTGAGGCGAGGTAGCGGCAGTCGAGGCCGCCCATGCTGTGGCCGATGAGATGGACGGCACGGCCGGGGTAGACTTCGGAGATTTTTGCCTCGAGGACCTTGGCGCGGTCGACGGGGCTGCTTGTTGCTGGCACGCGGGTGACGAGGACCTCTGTGCCGTTTTCTTCGAGGACTTCTTTGATGCCGCGCCAGTGGGAGACTTGGACGGGGGCGATGGAGGGCCCGATTGTGACCGAGTCGAAGCCGAGGAGGCCATGACAGAACACGACAGGGTGTTTTGGGGAGCGGTCTGTGAAGGATTAGCGGGGCAGAGCGGGAGGCAGTCAGCGAGGACGAACACTTTTTGGAGATTTTGTTGTGCTGTTGGGGGGCACGATCTTGGATGGGGTTCCACCATCGCGTGGGTTCGCGTGCGGCAGCAGAGGCGGAGAACGAGCGGAGAGAGCGGAGAGAGTCGGTCGACGAGGAGGAGACGAGCGGCGGGGGTTCGGGCGATGGTGAGCGGGAGAGATGGAGAGGGGGAGAAAGGGACGCAGTGGGCAGAGTTGCGCGGGTGAGGCTGTCGAGAAAGGGCGGGTGACGGCGCTGCGGGAGGAGGGCGGGCGGGGGACGCGGGAGCTGCTGTTGCAGGGCGTCGTCGAGGAGGGCGAGGCTAGGCGGTGGAGGCGCAATCGGCGTCGTTGGCGTCGTTGGCGTCGCTGGCGTCGTTGGCGTCGCTGGCGTCGTCGGCGTCGTTGGCGTCGGCGTCCTCAGCGTCGTTGGCGTCGTCGAGGGTAACCAGCGCAAAAGAGGTTTACCCCGACGCATCTCGTCCAACATCAAGAAGCGTGACGTCACATCTCATGGCTCTCCTTCCCTCTGTCCTCCAACCCGTCCCAGCCCTGGCCGACAGTCGGTTCTTTTTGTTTCCGTGTCACGCTCTCCGCACTGAACCGCGCTGCAGCCCACACAACCGCACAGCAGATCGCCGCTGCCCGTGATCTCGCAACAGTCACGTCCCCTGAGCAGTCAGTGGTTTTTCTGATTCTTCGAGCGCTTCTGACGCCCAACAAACAGCACTCCCATCTATATCTGCA
Source organism: Termitomyces sp. DKA64 (assembly GCA_017657295.1). NCBI lineage: Eukaryota > Fungi > Basidiomycota > Agaricomycetes > Agaricales > Lyophyllaceae > Termitomyces > Termitomyces sp. DKA64. The sequence goes on along the minus strand of JAGGAV010015537.1, from coordinate 39,464 downwards.
ATCTTCCTAGTAAGGTGATTTCTGTATTTTACACGCCACACTAGATCACGCGGCGCGCAGACTGCTGCCGGCTGTACCCAACGCGCGAGCGGCTCATGCTGCACCGCAAGCGCGAGCATGACACGCAAGAGACCGACGAGATCATCACATGGAATACGTAGATGACATATATAGACATGTGTTTGGAATAGACGGAGGATGACAACAGGGGCAAATTTGCACGGCATCGGTGTTGGCTCCTGCGGCCACCATCGACTCCTCGCAGTGCACAGCGGCAACGATTGGGAACAGTCATCCGAACGCCCACCGTCCTTCCACAGCGGCAACGATTGGGAACAGTCATTCAAACGCCCACCGTCCTTGCACAGCGGCAACGATTGGGAACAGTCATCCGAACGCACACCGTCCTTCCCCGTCCCGCATGTCCTTCTTTTCCAGGAAGAAGCAGCACCACCAGCCGGCCCCCGTTTCCGTCCCTCACACTCCCAGCCAGGCCCTCGCCCAGCTGTCCAATTCCAGCACCGCCCACCAGCCGCCCAGTCTCCGCAGCGAGAAGGATTCCCCGCTGGATCCGTGAGTTGCACTTTATTTCGTCACCGTACCACCCACATCTTTTTCCAGCCGACCTCGTGGAGCCAGCCCAAACAACCCTCCTTCCTCTTCCGGCACCGCCCAGCGGCCTCCTGCATATCCCTGGTCGTCTCGTCGCCTCGTTCTCCCTCCCCCCGTCGTCCTCAACAAACCTGGCATAGTCCCTCCCTCGTCCCCTTCCCCGTGTCCTTTTCCCCGCTACGGCCATTCTCTCCCAGCCACCGCAACCGTCAACGGCGACCTCTATCTCTTTGGCGGTCTTGTCCGAGAGGTCCCCCGAAACGACCTCTACCTCTTTTGCACCCGCGACAACTCGGCCACTCTTCTCCAGACAACCGGTGAAGTTCCCACCCCCCGCGTGGGACATGCCAGCGCACTCGTCAGCAACGTTCTCATCGTCTGGGGCGGCGACACAACATCAGACCCAAAGAACAAGGAAAAGCAGGACGACGGCCTCTATCTCCTCAACTTGGGTATGCTTGTCTATCCCACCAGCCTTTTTTAATGACTGTTTTTTCCCTCAGTCTCAAGAGAGTGGACGCGAGTATCCGTCCACGGTCCAGGCCCCGTAGGCCGTTACGGCCATGCGGTAACCATGCTAGGTTCCAAATTCATCGTATTTGGCGGCCAGGTTGATGGTGAATTTTTGAACGAGCTGTGGTGTTTTGATCTCAATTCTCGTAAGCGTGCCTCAATTTCAACTCTTGTCTGTCATTCGAACCCCGTCTAGTCCGAACCAAGGCCGTATGGGAATTCATCCAGCCGTCCAAAGACGCTCCAGCGCGCAGGACCGGTCATGTCTGTGTCACATATGCCGAACGAATTTTCATGTACGCCCTCACTTCATTAATTTTTCCTTGTTTGTTCCTTGATATCCTTTATAGTTTTGGCGGAACCGACGGCCAATACCACTACAACGATACCTGGTCTTTTGACATCCAGACTCGCCAATGGTCCGAACTCAAGTGCATAGGCTATATCCCCCAGCCCAGGGAGGGTCATGCTGCAGCCGTCATCGACGACGTCATGTACGTCTTTGGTGGACGTGGCGTTGACGGAAAGGACCTGAACGACCTGGCGGCTTTCAAAATTTCAAGTATGTTGCCCTGACGTCCTGCCATACATACCCCCGCTGACATCCGACAGATCAGCGGTGGTACATGTTCCAGAACATGGGTCCGGCGCCGTCTGGCCGCTCAGGCCATTCTATGGCCTCTGTCAACTCCAAGGTCTATGTCCTCGGTGGTGAGTCTTCCATACCGGACAAGAGCGAAGACCCCGGAATCGTAAGCGTCTTGGATACCAGTACGTTTTTCTTGTTTCATTTTGACAGATGCAATCGATCAAACAAGAGTCACATCACAGAACACATCAAATACCCTCCTTCGAAAGATCCTCCACCGACAACGGTCCAACCCTCGGCGCAGGGTCTATCGCGCAAACTCTCCGCCAGTGCGACACAACCTCAAGCTGTAAATGGCAACGTCCGCTCCACCTCACCACCTGATGCCGTCGCTTCTTCAGACCTCGCCAATCGCTCGGCTAAACCTCCAAATGGGTCTACTACCCCGCAAATCCCAAACAGCGGCTTCAAGCCTAAACCCGGTCGGCCCAAGAGGGACGACAGCGAGGACGACATCTATGACGTCGTTACCAACGAGTCTCGCACGATATCGCCTGAGCAAAACAGAGATAGAGCCAAGAGCCCATCATACAGTGGCAGTGGCAGCCGTGCCGTCTCCCCCAACGGCGAAGCATATGGTGCAGTACCGCAGCAGCAGCAGCCCAACATGGTTGGTGTGACGTTGAATGCGATCAACGGTGTCGGCGGGCGGTCCTCCCCTGCCGTTGATCGTATCAAGACCCCGACCGACAACGTCTCCCATCATGGCACTAATAACAGCAGCAACAACAATCTCCCTGGCTCGCCTGGCACGAACGGCTTCATGCATCTGCATCACCGTTCGGGCTCACGCACAGGCGGTGGAGGCTCGGTTGGCAATGTGACGGCCGACTTGGTGAGGGATTTGAAAGTAAAGGAAGTTGAGCTGGAGGGTATCAAGAGGCAGGTTGCGTGGATGCGCGAGGCCCTTGGGAAGGCTACCAAGGCTGGGTTTGCATATGCTGATCTGGAGGTTTCCGAGGACAGGGATAATGGGGATGTGGGGATGGCGCTCAAGTTTAAGCAGTTCAAGGCTCAGATTCAGGTTTGTTGCATGTCATTTTTGACGCGAGGGTTGTGTTGATTTGTTTCCACTCTAGAGCGTCATGGTGGAACAGGCACGGCAGGTGTCGGAGCGTGTGGCAGAGGTAGAGCAGGCAAAGGCCACGGCAACGCAAGAGGCGGCATATTATCGTGCCAAACTTGCAGCTCGTGATAACGACGATGATGCAGAGGTATCGCGCTTGGAACATGAGCGCATGGCTAGCCTCGAACGTCGTATATCCGAACTGCTAAACGAGCGCTGGGCTCAGGATCGCAAGATGAGCGAGGTTTCAGATTCGCTCGCTCTGCAAACGACGCTTTACGAACAGGCCGAGGCACGTGCGAACGAAGCAAACAAGCGGGCCGATTCTCTTGACGAGACGCACAGTCGGACGCTGAAGCGCCGCAAGGAGCTGCAGGATAGCCTTGATCACCTCGAGACTATGCATCGCGAGCAGTCGCAGGAGCTGGTTACGCAGACATCGATGTTGGAGCAGAGAGAGGCGGAGGAGGTGCATTTGCGCGCGTTGGTGGATGAGCTCACGCTCTCGAAGGAGCAGCATGTGAGGGCCCTTGAGCAGGCGAGGGTGGCGTTGCAAGCTGCGTCCTCTCGTGCGGGTGAGGTGGACACACAGTACCAGCGGACGAGGGAGCAGGTTGGGACGTTGGAGGGTGAGATTGCCGAGCTTCGTGGAGAATTAGAGGCGCGTACGGCCGAGGCAGAGTCGGCGCAGGCGAGGCTGGCGGACGTTGAGAATTCGTGGGCCAAATCCCGTGAGGAGGCGGACGCTTTCAGGGCACTCACGACGGGAAGTCTAGGCGAGCTGCTGGACTCGCATCGGGATCTCAAGACGGATGAGGACAGACTTGCTAGGGGGCATGCGGAGAAGCTGCAGGCGGTCGAGGCAGAGGCACAGACTCTGAGGATGATGGTGAAGCAGGCTACTCATCGTGTCGATGAGTCTCAGGCCGAGCTTGCGGAGGAGAGACAGCGTGTGAGAGAGTCTGAGACGGAACAGTCGATTTTGAGGTCTCAGATTGTGGGATTGCGCGCACAGCTTTCAACCGCTGCCGCGGACAGTGGCCGTCTTCGCAAGGACGTGGCTGAAAAGGAGAGCGCGTTGCGGGAGAGGGCCAAGGAAGCTTCTGATGCGACGCACAAGCTTGTTATGCTCCGCAATTATCTCTCAGATAATGGTATTGCCCTCGATGAAGCCGACCTTCGGTCGTCCTCGCGAGCCACGGGTCGAGGGTCTCCAGCTGCGATTGCCGAGCTCGAGAACAAACTTGCTGAGAAAACGAGGATGCACGAGTCAGTACAGCGGGATCTTGCGCAGATTACTCGTGAAAAGCGAGATGTGGAAGCTCAGGCGTCGCAGTTGTCATCGCAGCTTGACCAATTGAGGGCGTCCCATAATCAGTCGCGTGAGGATGATGCTGCAGCCCAGGTACGTCTTGCCGAAGCTGAACGCAAGTTTACGGAGATGGAGGATGGATACAAGACGCGGATGAAGGCTATGGAGGATGACTATAATCTGGCGGTACACTATGTCAAGTAAGTCTTGACTGAGGTCTTGGTCTTTTTGCTGACTTTTTTTTTTTTTTTTTTTTTTGTCACAGGGGCACGGAGAAAATGATGCGAAAGATGAAGGAGGAAATGGAGAAATCCAAAGTCCTCGCGGTGAATCTCCAGGCTGAACTTGATGGCCGTGAAAAGTCTTCTCCCGATAGCGCAGCTCGAGCCAATGGTCGTGCAACTTCTACACAAGAAGAGGCCCTCCGGACGAAACTTGTGGAATCATCAAAACAAACGTTACGTTTGCAAACCGAGAACAAGGACCTTCGTCAACGCCTCGACACCCTTGAGAAGGATCTTGAAGTTCTTCGGGACAACCTTGTTGCCTCTGAGCGTCAGTCAGATGACAGGTTCAGTCAGATCGAGGAGCTTCAGCACGAGGTTGAACGCCTCCGGTCCTCGCTGGTCTTTGCGCGGGGTGGCCACGAGGAGACAGTGCTTGAGAAGCTTAGCAACGAAAATACCACCCTCCGTCGTGAGAACGAGCAGCTCTCACACAAAATCGGCCTTCTACTCGAAGTGGACCAGTCCTCTTTCGGTCCAAGCCGAATATCTGCTGTCAGCACATCAAGTTCAGAAAATGCTCTTGCGTTTGAGCACCTTTCGAACGAGCTGGACGACTGGCAGCGGCAGCTTGCAAGCTCGATGAGCCATCGACGGCCGTTGAGTGATTTCGAATCGACACCAGTCACGGAGAGAACAAGGTCGCCTCGGTCATAACGACCTGAGTGTGTGTGTTTGTGTTTTTTTTTTATTACCTTTGCTCGAATCTATTGTGTTATATACCCCTTTTTTATTGTCGCGTCCCGCCACCCTTTTCGCTACCCTGCTCGATTCACTTTCGCTTGGTTTCTCGCCGTAATTCTAATTTTTCTCTCTCTCTCTCTAGTTCTTCGTGCTTTCCTTGTCTTCGTTCCTATCGTATCTATAACCCCATGAGCAGCGTATGTCTGCTGTAACTCAATGATGATTATTACGACATGTTTGCCGATTATTGTACCTCTTAACAATCACGGCATTGAGCCTGGCGGCTGGCACATCCAGGCACCATCATTTGTTATGACGAAGTATCGCCGAATCATCTTATCTGATTAAAACTCGATTTCACATGCCTGTCATCAACCTACGTGAGGGGAACAGCTTGGCTGGTAGATCCCTTTAATTTTCCCAATCTCGACGCAAAGACATATCTCCAGTGGTTCCTACAATGGCCGTGTTCTCGAGACCGATCTTGGATTCATTGAGACGACACAAGGTCCCGGGCAAACCCCTGTTCATTCTCGTCGCCACAATACTACTGCTGCGATCTCGACTCCTAACTCTACCGAAGGAGACATTGGAGAGTTTTTCGGGAGTTGCAAAGTACAAACGACGGTTGTCTGCAAGAGAGTTGGATGATGTTTTACAACAGGTATATGAGGTGGAGGAAGATGGGAGTAAGACCCTGTTGGTACCATATCGAGATCGTATATCGAGGGTACGTAGCTTACTCTGGTCATTGTTTTTTTTTTTTTTTTTTTTTTTCCCTTTGTTCGTAAGCTTCTCGGCAACCTGCTCGTCTTCATCGTCACTCGTAGAAATGAGTTTTGATGATTTTTGCTTTTAATAGCTCAACATCAAGGAAACGCCACCGTCAAAGTTCGTGTCCGATGCACCGTTCTTTCCACCGCTCTCGAGTTTTGCAAAGTCGAAACCTGATATTGACGTGGCGTTCTTGCGTCAATTTCGGGCTATTGTTTTTCGCGTTGTATTTCCCTCTCTTTGGTCTAAAGAGACGATGATGGTCGCGTTGCACTCCTTTTTCTTGGTCCTGCGGACTGTTCTTAGTGTTATTGTCGCGAAGTTGGATGGGCGTTTGGCTAGGGACCTCGTAAGCGCTCAACCTGCCAATAGCCTCGACTCCTATTTATGTAGATCAGGTCAGCGCGAACGGAAAGGGTTTCCTGAAAGGCTTAGGCCTGTGGTTCCTCTTGGCAATCCCAAGCACACTCACGAACTCACTAGTGAGCCTGTCTTTTATTTGTTTATTTTTGTAGCTCATTTTTATTTCCTTTGAAGATTCGCCACTTGCAATCAAAGCTATCCCTCAATCTACGGACGCGTTTGACGCGCTATATCCACGATTTGTATCTCTCTTCGGCGCCTGAACTGCGGTTTTATCGTTCGGGCCTTGAAGGCGTGGACCAATATCTTACTGCAGACATTGATGCCTGGTCTGAATCCTTGTCGGTTTTATAGTTAGTATCTCCCCGATTCTCGGCACCCCCAGCTTTTGACTTGTGCCAACCTAGTGGTAATATACTCAAACCCTCGCTTGATCTTGTTCTATTCACGAGCCAGCTCTCTCGCTCTCTGGGACTTCGTGGTACAACTCTCTTATTTGTCAATTATTACGCCACTGTGTTGCTGCTGAGAGCTGTCACGCCCGCGTTTGGCCGGTTGGCCGCGGTAGAGGCCAAGCTCGAGGGAGAGTATAGGGCGGGCATGGGCAGGGTTGGACGAGAAGCGGAGGAGATTGCGTTCGTGCCATCTATCGCTTCATGAGATCCCTTCCGCTAACCCTCACGAGATAGTTTCTATGATGGTGGGGCCCGCGAACGCGATATACTGACACGGGCGTACTTGAGATTGATGAAACACGTCAACTCAATATATAAGGTCTGTTTCAATGTGTTCCCCTGGATGAGTTTCGCTTATGAGCTGTCTTGGGTATAGATCCGAATTGCATATGAATGGACGGAAGATTATGTGATCAAATACCTCTGGTCAGCCGCTGGATATGGACTCATCGCTGTCCCGCTATTGTACACTCGGACGAAGCGATCCCTTGGTATTCAAACTGACAATTTGAAGACGGTTAGTAGACCCGCTGACAATGCTATTGCTGGAAGGACGGAATGTAAGTCAATCGTGCGTCACGAACCTGCCGGGCGTCTCTCATCTTCGACTGCTAGCGTATGTTTCAAATCGCCGATTACTTTTGTCTCTTGCAGACGCGGGCGGACGACTGATGTATGCCTATAAGGACCTCCTTGAGCTGGCAGGCCTGACAACACGATTATATACCCTATTGTCATCCTTACACGACTTGCCTCCACTAACTAGGCATACTGTAAGGCCAACCGATAACATCTTGCTTACCCGTGTGGATGTCGCAGTACCCCATCCAAATATATCGGATTCTACAGCAGAAGATGCTGGCGAGCTACGTTCAAGTAGCAGCCGAACTTCATTGCCTCTCGTCAAAAATCTTTCGCTCGCGTTAAAAGACGGCGATCATTTAATGATCACCGGGAGTAACGGAGTCGGCAAGACAGCCGTTGCCCGGGTATTAGCGGGCCTGTGGGCGCCACAAGGGGATGGCGCAGACGTGAGACTGCCTGCAGATGGAGATGACGGTCGTAAGGCGATCTTTGTGGTTCCACAACGAGCATACATGGTTACGGGAACCCTCCTGGACCAGATAATCTATCCACATTCCTACCCTGAATATCTGGAATCGGGAAAGACGGAGAAGAACCTCTTGGAAATTCTGGAAAAGGTATTCCTGGCTTACCTTCCAGAAAGAGAAGGTGGTTGGACAACGAGAAAAGAATGGAGGGATGTACTAAGTGGCGGCGAGAAGCAAAGAGTGTGTATTTGCATGTGCACTTTTCTTCTAATTTTTTCCACTGACGGCAGTTGAACCAAACCAGATGGCGATGGCTCGCGTTTTCTATCATAGACCCCGCTTTGCGGTTTTAGACGGTGTGACCTGGATCTAGTGTCCTTGACTATTTAACTGATATTCTATCAGAATGCACCAGTGCCGTCTCGAGCGACGTTGAAGGACGCATGTACGAGCATGCGAAGGCTTTGGGAATCACTCTTATCACCATTTCTCTACGGTATACTGAGACTTGCGTACTTGCAATGCGATGGGATCTAACAACTTAACAGTCCTTCGTTGATGAAATATCACACCCACCTCCTCACTCTCTCAAGCGACGGCTCTGCCGGATGGACTCTTACGCAGGTTGGAACTGCCGAGGAGAGAATGGGCATTGATCGCGAGATCAGCTCTCTTGAGAACAAGCTGGCGGACGTTGAGAAGTGGGAGGAGAGGGTCAAGGAACTAGATGTACTGCTATCCGCACAAGAACTTGTATAAGAGACTGATGTATGGATTCGCCTGCGAGGCTGGACCAGTGGTATGTTCCTAATATATTAACCGCACGCCACAACGGTGGTATAATGATATGTCGATTTTACGATGCATTTGCTCGTTGTGTCCACTCAATCGCTTTTTGTTTCACGGTTTGTGCACCATCTTCATCTCCAAACTTTCGCTCCATTTCAAGCCATTTTTTGAAGAAAGCTCTGTGACAAAAATGAGCACAACGTAAAGGGTCTCAAATAAATTAACGGTTGGACAAACTTTGCTTTGTGACTTGTCATCTTCAGGGTGAACACTCGGTCAAACAAGTTCCTATGGTGCTGTTAGAGGAAACTGCATAGGCTACTTGAACAGATGCTCACCGTATGCTCTGTATGTCACCTTGACCGGCCTCCATGTCCATATATACTGACCATAGATCCCATCTCTTGGGGTGTGACTCGACAATTCCTTCGAACAATGTCTTCCCACGTTCCGGTTCTCCTTGCTTGTATTCAAGCTGGGCAAATTTGGATATAGTCTTCAGGTCTGACGATAAGGTATCGTGAATTCCAGCTGACACCCAGAACACAAGACACATACGCTTTCGCTTATCAAGACTTTGCAGGCTACGAGGGAGAAGTTTCCTCGCCTCTTCCAGATTACCTCTTCGAAGGTGGTGTTCACAGAACAGTGTCCAGACTTTGGAACTTCGGCCAAACTTCTTGCAAGTGCGCTTGAATTGTTCTTCGGCCTTCTAAACTAATATGTTATTCTTCCCTATATGGAAAATTGGTCGACCACAACAAACCTCGAGTTTGTTTGCCTCGTCGAGAATCGAGGCGAGTCGAAGATGAATGGTCTTGGAGTCATTGGATTTCGCAGCATCTTTGAAGGTAGATTCCAATGTTTCGTCTGTACCATAGACATTCTCCAAATTCAACAATGCTACCCAAACGTTGAGTCGCTCTTGCTCCTCGCGGAAACTGATTGTTCGAATCGCGCGCTGAGCAATTTCTCGAGCCTTGTCTATTTCAGATAGCTGAAGTTGGAAGGACATATATTGGATCCAAAGGAACGATGAATTTGGAGAACCTAAGAGAATACGCTCAAAGTCTGCATTAGATTCAGGTGTTTTGGTGTGCATGTCAGCCGTTAGATCGTGCTCGATTTCTTTCCGCTTGCGCCGTTTCTTCTTGCTTGATGAAGCCTCGAGATCGGATTCGTCAGATGACATATCAGAATCAGGCTCATTCTCGGCTCCAAGTTGAGTGCTTGACCATTGAAAACCATCTGCGAGCTCGAGAGAAGGAACGGGAAGTATCGGTAGCGGATTGGACTGTTTGAAGTCGCTGGACTTGACTTGTACGTCGGGATCAATGTCTATAGCCATAGTATCGTCATTGTCGTCTTCACTATCTTCACTTTCACCGATGTTGTCGCGTTGCGCATCCTGGACATCATCTTTGATCATTCCAAAAGATTCTCCATCGTTCGATACATCCACATTCATCGCTGAGTCATGATCATCAAAGTCCTCCTCCACAAAATTGGAAGGTTTAAGACTTAGAGAAATCTTGTTTTTCTCGACTTTTTGAATTGCAGCTTTAACACGATCACCCTCACGGAAGCCCTGAAGCGCGACAGCAACGTCGGCATCTTTGTTGTCAGAGAGCTGTTGTATATCGGTCACTGCTGTTCTCTGAAGCTGACTTCATGACACACCTGAGACTTATGACAGAGGCCAGTAAGCTTGGAATCTTCGATCTGGATGAAAAGTCCATAATCCTCAATTCTTTTGACAACTCCTTCGACTTTCTGGCCGATTTGAAGATCTCCTATTGTTAATTGCGATGGATCTTTGCGAGCACCGCTCCTGAACGACATTTCAATCTTCTTTGTGGCGGGATCAACACTGTTCCGAGACTTATGCATATCGCTATTGGAGGAGACAGGCATGAAACTCACCTCAGAATTCGGCCCTTCACAACCTGATTTACAGTAAATCGATCTTTCCACTCTTTCACATACTGAGAACCGTCAGCAAGACCTTCAAGCATTCATCACTAAAAACTAACCTCGTCGAAGAGTTCTCGGATTTGCACGCGAGCATCAAGATCTCGTCCCAAGGTGACGAAAAGACCATGGTCTGCAACGTTTTTAATGAAGCCTCGTACCGTCTCTCCTGGATGCAGGTCACTTATGTCACATATATCTCGATCGACAATTGTCTTGACTTGATCAGGGTACACTTTTGAATGTCGTGTGGAAAGCGAGAGCTGCTTTCTACCTTGATCGATCCCGATGACCGCCGCCTTGATTAGGGAGTTGATGGGAGGAAAGGGTACACCTGATTCATAGTCGTCACAAGCGTCCGTTGGGTGTAGAATTCCGCCGATATGAGAATTGAATTTAATCAATGTTCCGTTTCCGGTATGTCGGGTGACGCGTCCGCTAACCAGTTGCCCAATGGTTATGGTGTCAATCGACAGTCGTTCCAATGATTGAGCTACTTTGTCCTTGGGCTTGCTTGCAACAATGACGAAACCTTTCTCTGTATTACGGGTGACAACCACCAAATCCTCCAATGAATCGCCACTCTTAAGAGAAGCACGGAGTTGCGTCACAGATAAAGTTCGATAATTTGCCAAATTTTTGAGAGAGATCAAGGCTCGAACTTGGGTAGGTTGGAGGGTAAGGACGACGTTATCCTTGTGGATTTCGGATACTGTTCCCTTTACAATGTTACCAATTTCAACTGTGCTGATATCTGTCACCACCGTCTTAAAACTGGTGGAAGCTTGGCGGATGCTGGCAATAATCCGAGCGCGCTCAGGTTCTGTATTTATGATGCGTACTTGGACAACTCGGCCCACAGGGAATGCATCTGCTAGCTTTTGGAGAAGGGTTTCGCTGATGAAGGAAAGGAAATGTCAATACACAATTCTGTACTTAAGAAATAGTGACCTCTACCTGGCTTCCTTGATGGGGACGATCGCTTTTAAGTTGTTAAAAAACTCGACCAGTATATGCTTCTCGTACACTTTGAATACGACGGCGTGTGTTACGACTCCAACCTTGGCGTTTTCGAACGTAGAAATTAGTGGAAGTGGTGACTCGACAAGTGTCTTCTTAGCGGTCAGCGATATTCGTTTGCGTTCTGTGTCAACTGAAAGAACCTACGAAAGACGTGAGCAGCGTAGTTTCCCCTGACAAATACCTTGATACGTACCCGGCATTTGATACTGGCTCCAATTTTGAAACGCTTAGATGGATGCTTCAAGGTAATATCCGCATAATGATTGGGCCAAACAACGCCATCTACATTACCGGAAAGTGAAACAAAGAGGCCAGTCTCGGTGAGCTTTTTGATGGTTCCTTTGACCACTTCACCAACTTGAACATCTGCAGTCTGCAGGAACTTCTGTTCGATCACGGAAAGTTTGGAAGACAGCTGCAATAGACCATCAAAAGGGAAGTAGCCTATGACACGGGCCCGATGGAAAGTGCCTATCTTCCAGGGTCCAGAAGACGACAGAGACGGAACGTGGTCATCGGAAATGTGAGATATCTGGCATTTGATATCAGTCAGAGCATATGATCAAAATGTATTACATACATGAACAAATCCTTCTAGCCCGGATTGCACCTCCACCATAGCCCCATGTTCAGATTCAAGCTGAGTGACTTTGACAGCGTCCAAAATTCGGCCAATCGGAAAAGCCTCCTGAAATTTCGACTCTCCTTCTTGCCGGGGTTTAAGAGCAAGAATATGTTGCGTAAGAGCTAGAGCAAATCTCGGAGGGCTAGAAGAGTAGTCATATAATACTCTCGCCTTAATCTTCTTGCCAACTTTGTACGCTTTTTCGGGAACATCGTGTCGAAGGTGAACCTGGTCCACAGTTCCGTCAAAGAAGCCCAAAATCTGAAGGTTAAGGCCATTTGAAGAGACTGCAGTGATCAGAGATTGAACCAAGACCCCTGGAAGAACAGAAGAGGCATTTGTCACTTCTGAAAGCTGAGTGAAAAGATATTGTTAACCATCATCTTCGTTTTTCAAGATTACAATGAAGGTACATACACACGAGGAAGAAAAAGTGGATTCGTTGGCGACGACGTGACAAGTACGACCATTATTGGACATTTTGGTAACTGTAACATCAAGCAACTGTCCTGAGTAGAGCTTGTTGTCACCCGACGGTCCCTGTTTAGCATCTTTGAAAGATAGAAAACCGGAAACATCTGGTATTCCCAGATCAAGAATATATCCATGGTCTTCAATACTCTTTACCGCGGTAGATAGTGTCTAAGTTTTGAATAGACATCAGCCTATATCTTGCAAATGTAGTCATGTACTCACAAAGCCTGTCTCGAGGTCCGCTTTCTGAACACCAGCATTGATACGCTCTGGAAGAAGGCTTAACTCCACTCTACGGCTTGATTTTACAACCTCATTCCGAGATTTTGCAATCACAGAGACATTGGTTGAGCCATGCGCATATACAGCTGTAACCACGCCCCGAACATACTGGCCTTCACAGAATAGATCTGATAGGTTGGGAACACGGGGCTTGGATACCCGTTCATCGTCTTCCTCTTCAGACAATTCTTCTGCTGACTCTTCGGCCTCTTCTGCTTCTAGAAGCGCTGTGAGCTGAGTGGAGATATTCGTGAGAGGGACATGCGCAAAAAGCTGATTCGGCAATGACACAATGAGGGCAAGAGGCTGGATGGAGACAATTTGACCAAGAATTTTCATGCCAACATTCATTCGCTGCGAGCTGCTACTTTAGAAGATGATTGCATGGAAAGACGGATCTAGCACACCTTGTAGTTTAGATGTTCAATACGAATTTTGTCGTTTTTATCTTCAACAGGCTTCTCGACATCGGATTTCCTTTTCCTCTTCTTTGTGGCTTTGCGTTGAGTTTCAGCGTCCTAGAAGAATATTGGTTCAACAAGTTTAAGTATTTCATTAGAACACACCGCGAACAGCTCCTGATTGGCCTCTTTGGTAGCCTCTGCTCGTATCGCCTTGACTTCTACAGGTGTAAATGAAGTCCCACCACCACGGGGGAAATCCACTTCTTCTGCAACTAAGCTGGAGGTAGTGAATGAATGATTGGATGACTGTCCCCCAGCAATCCTGGATTTTTTGGATTTATGAGTTGTTGAAGACTCCTCCAGGGAATGCTTCTGTGCAACCATCCTATTTCTGGATGCACGAGGAGGCGTGTTCAGAACTTCGTTGGACGCGTGCCAGAGATTTTTCTGAATTGATCGCGCGAACATTTCGAATTAGGTAAAATCCCCGGAGCTTACATCATCAAAATCACCTTCGCCCTCTCCACTCCACTTAGAAAGTTCAACACGATGGGTATGTTCCTTCTCGCTTCGTAATTTGATTCGGTTTGACCATTTCACACAGATTATCAGGTTTGCTCTACTTCATAAGCGTGCGGATTTACCCCTGATGCCTTGCAGAATCGAGTCGGGTCGAAATTTGGTGGAGGCGGTGTTGCAGGAGCCTCGGAGACCAACGTTGACAGACGCGAGCGTCTCCGGAAGCTCGCTCTCGAGACAATAGACCTTGCGAAAGTGAGTTATGACTAGGCTGTCATGGACATAGTTAAATGTATCTTCGTAGGATCCTTATATCCTTCGTAACCATCTTGGGTCTCTTGAATGTCGCCTGTGCCTAACACTACACACAAATGAGGGTTCCTACCTCGCTCACACTCAGGGCAAAAAACATCAAACCAATCTTGCTCGACGAGCTGCTCGTGATGCAAAGGATTCACAATTAATGATAGCACCCGCACAAAGCAATGTCCAACGCAAAGTTTTTCTCAAGATCGGCCGCCCCGGATATCGGGTCACCAAAGTTCGCGACACTGACACTGGGAAGGAGGGGATGATGGTTCAAGTCCATTTGCCGCAGATCAAGGCAAATGTCCTTCCTCGTCGTCGTTTCATGAGTGCTTGGGAGCAGAAAAGAGAGCCACCGAATAAAGCCTACCAGTATCTGATTGTATGTTGGTTCTTCTATTGTGACTTCCTTCCTCATGTATATACCCCTTGACAGGTCGCAGCAGAACCCTATGAGACAATAGCATTCCGAGTTCCTGCCCGTGAAATTGAAGACGAGTCGGACGATGCTGGCTACTGGAACTGGTCACATTGGGATCCCGATACAAAACAATATAGCTTCCAATTCATGTTTCGCCTTAACTATTAAATATTCCGTATGTTCCACTGCCTATGTTCATAAGGGTGTTGTACATTTTATACCATAATTGCTCAGCGTTCATGGTCTGATACCACACGTATCAGATTCATTATACTGGCCTACTCGAGTCAAATTCAATGTTCATGGCTGATGTATATATTGACTATACTTAGAAGTCACACTCTACGAAGCCGTCATCAGTGGGCGCTCCAATGTGAGTGAGGCAGGCTATTCTCCTAGTCAATGACATGGCATCGGTGCAGATGTCGGATGCTCACCGCAGATGTCTCTGGCGTTGTCGTAGATGACACGATCGGCCCCGGGGCTACCACCAGTATACACGGTGCCCCTCCCAAGAGGGTATTCGAAGAATGTGCCCGAGCAGCGAGGGAAATTGAACCCCTGCCATCACCTCTTTAGTAAAGTGTTGGATTAGGATGTCTTTGATCACCTCACCTCAAAATCATGATACACATGCGGGTACCCACTATACAATATCAATCTGTTGGTAGGCGCACAACGTTTTCCAAAAATTAGCAACTTGCTTGGCTCCACCAGCTTCAGCTTCAGCTACGGCTTTACTTATGTCGCTTGCAGTATAGGAAACACCTGTGAGTATAATTCAACCTCGAAGCTACAATATATAAATTCAGCACCAACCTGCACAGGTACAGCCCATAGCTTGGCGTTTAGTCACCGCGGCTTGCACGATGAAGGGGAGGCAAGATAAAAGCAGAAACTTGGAGAAAAAGGTTTGCATGTCTGATGTCTGTCGAGAGTAACAATTGCTTATTAGGAGACCAAGTTCATGCCTTTTTATATGGCTGCGAGCTCAAGTCATCTTCTGTCCCAGAGACACTAGTGTGTGCACGTTTGTCTTATCTGCTTCTTGTCTTCTCGACGATGTGGACCGTATGGATCAGCTTCACTGCATGGGTGGTCATTCACACACAGGTATTGGCGGATCTTAATCGATACGCGACTTGATGGAGCGACACCTTGATACATTTCTTGCCGGTATAGAAATGAGGAACGTCGTGTTGTTCTTCCAGTTGGTACGCGACAGAACTCAAGTTCGTACAGGGGAAAGTCGTTGAGCTGGCGCAATATTGGAGGTGCACATTGACACGCACATGCGATCGTACACGTTCGTATGTCACTGGCCGTTGTTTGGTGATTTCTCCGGAAACCTAAAAATGGGAGGGTTGCCACGCCACGCACGTAAGTGATCGAGCTTTCGCTACCTCGAGAGACAGGCATATCTTCCTTGCTAAAAGTAATGAGACGACACGCCTCGGGTATCGTGTATTTTTTCCAACAGCAAAATAACGCGACGTCAAGGTGGAATGGGACCCTAGTATTCCCCGTAAAACGAGGATGAATTCCAAAACAAAGGTATTGATTGTAGGAGAACTCGGAAAGTATTCGATCAGCAGAAACACGTCAATACAGACTTTTCAGTGTTCACTAGCGCTCATTGCTAGATGGTATGTAGACTGGCGCGAGACAAGTTCATCATCCGAGTTGGACATTTTAATTTGGCACATTGGTTGTCATTACGGCGTAGTCCGCGCACGCACGATTGGTTCTATATATTTACTCATAGCTCGCGTACTAAGCGGTGGCGGCTCTCGCAACGCTTGATGGATAGTGCGTCTATAGCATAGCTAACCTCATGCCTCGGCCCAAGAATATTACAGCAATGATCCTCGGGCAGACACGTACAACAAACCTTCATATGAGGAGTCACTATCAAGTTCTCTTGAGCTTGACGGCCACGTAACTCGTCAGGTACAGGAGACCATGCTAATTCAATCACTGAGCCATCTCACACTGGCCTTTTCCGGATGCAGACGTGCAGTGTTTGCAGTAAGTACTGTTCCCCTTTCTCTAGTTACAAATCAGGAACACGGTTGATGTTACCATGAAGGAGCTCTTTGCAATAAGATTACCCTGTATGCTGCTCGTGAGGATGTAAAGGTCGAAAGACGAACACGACAACACTATCGAAAAAACGTCATAGTATCAAATCTCTGATGCCCTTTGTGGCACCTGTGACTCTGTTTACCATTTCTACAAGCGAAAATGTCAGAAACCAGCTACACGGATACTTGCAAGTTTCGGGTGGATGTACATATCCGTGGAGGGAACGGTCATCGGTCATCGGTCCGGTATACAATTGTATGACGTCGTATCATTCCTGCCAGTACTCCCGTCCGTTCAGTCGCCACCGGCAGAATGTATCGTGTGTTTAATATATCATTGGCTGGATTCGGAGATTTGGCACGTTGGTGTCCCACTTGGCAAATGGAAGAAAGCAGACCATATGCGCACGTTTCTCCAAATGGCATGGGTTTCCGAAAGGCTTTGTTTATTTTCATCGGTAACCGTCACGAACATCGCAGCCCGTGTCATCCTTTCCTTAGCCGTCCATGTACACACATTTAGAGTGTCCAAACCAGTGACCAAAATCCCACACGCTGTCATATTTTTTTCCACCCTATCCATGTTAAAACTGTACTCTTCCTTCTGAACTCAACTTTTTCGTTTATTAATTAAAGTGGTACGTTAAAATCTACTATTAAGAGAAGGCTCTATCGCGAACAAATACTGCAAGTACAACGAGATATGAAGACCTCAATAAAATGGGCAAGCGAGGGGAGAAGCAAGTACATAGCGTATGTGTGACAGCGGAAGAAATCGACAAAAAGTTGTATGACGGGGTATATGGCAATCAAATCTGTCCGTTTGCAATGCGAGTGGAAAAGTGGTTGTTAAAAATACAAGATAGAAGAAAGAAAATGCTTGTCAACCAGTGAGCGGTGGGTGACAAACCCGTTCGTACAAGTTATTTGACGACATCTGATCGAAGAAGTCAGTATTCAAGTCTCCGCTTGCTCAAGACCTTTTTCTGGGATTTCTCCGGCTTGCGGATAGACAGAGGGTGGAGCGAGGGTACATCATCATACATGGGTGTCGGCTCGAAGGATAAAGGCTGCGAGGGCAAGACGTTTGGTAAGGTCGGTTGAGGAACCGCCGGGGCGCTACTACGCTTCCGAAGCTTGCGGCTTTGAGACATTTGTATGTCCTCGGCACGCAACTGGCTTTCAATATAAGGATCCAATGCCATAGGTATGTCTGGGGGCGAGGGTGGACCCAATTGAGGCTGCCAGGTATGATGTCCTAGATGGCGAGGGGGTGGTTGAGGTTGGGATTGGTGTCGTGGAGCGACAGGCTGAGATGTCTGCAAGGGTGTAGGCATAACTAGACGTTCAGGAAGATGGTGGGGTGGGGGAGCATCCCTAGGGTATCGCGAAGTAGTGGACTTTGCACTGCTGTGGATGGAACGGCCTGAACAATTATCGAGTGCAAGTGGGGCATCCCTAAACTGGGTCTGATCTTGGACAGGTTGAATGATCTCGAACGAGAGTGGTACAGGAGCAGACGCCGGAAGTCCATTATTATCGACGAAAAGCGGTACTTGGCGGACGTTGTCGATCATTGGTGGTGTATTGTATTGATGGAAATACCCAGCGTGAACGGGAATAGTACCACCCACAGAAGGAACAGCATAATCATGTTTCCCATTTGGCGGCCGTGATGAACGACGTTTTTCATCAGATCTAGGAATCTGCTTCTGCAAAGCTTGCATACGAGGAGGCAGCCGGTTATTGCTTTGGTGATGGTAACGAGATCCAGGTGTGGGAGCACGAAAGTCTGGCAGATTATTGATGGGAATCGCCGGGAAGAGTTGCTGTTCTTTGACAAGCTGACTTGATTGTTTGCGGCCGTCCAGATCATAGCGCAGTTCCTTCTCTTCCTCGCAGCTAAAAGTAGTAGGGTGAACAAAGAGCCCGGGGTTATTTGGACCGCCCATTCCCATATAATGTTCTGTCGGTAGGGCCGAATACTCGGGAGGAGGGTTTCGATGACGGGACGAGAGGAGGCTACCATCGAGGCGCACCTGCTGGGTATCATGATTGATAGGAATATTCTGGGGTGGGGAGAAATGCGGCTGATTCTGAAGCCGACCATGTGTCCGAGGTTGAGGTTGAGGTTGATAGCGCGAGTGATTTTGTTGTGGAGGCCACCCGGGAGCATTGGAAGGTACTGTTGTTGGTACCATGCCTGTATCAAGCTGCTGATAGAAGTTGTGAGGCAGAATTTGACCAGGTGAAAGATTCAGAGACACGCCCGCTGGCACAATCGGGACACTTGTAACGTCTGATAGATGGCGTCTGTGCGATCGCTACAAGTAATATCAGAATCCGATATTGCCAGAGCTGGGGGAAAGCATTACCTGAATCCGCTCTTGCATTCTGTCCCGTTCCTTCGGCCTGGCTATGGGTAACTGTATGAAGGATCTTAGAATGAGACAGACACGACAATGAATTTCCCACACCTGGTACTGACTACCAATGTTGTGGGGGACATTGTTCTCAGTTGCTTTCTGAATCGTTGATTTACGAACCGCTTCATATGGGCCACCATGATGCAGGGATAGACCGATAGGGTTGCTTTCATCCAGCTCATCTATACGATCCAGCTTGCTTCCGCGCATGGCAAGCCCGCCAACGATGCGACGAGAGGCTAGCGGTGGTGGTTTGAAATCAGCAGTAGCGGTGGTAGACTGATGTGACATATTAGGTCTGGTAAAAGACACGTTCATAACTGATGCTGTGCCATTGCGAGCAGAAACTGGACGAGTCATATGGCGAGAAGGAACGGGATCTGGAGAGACATTGCGGGCGAGGTCGACCGGCGCCAAGACAGTTTCAGGTGGTGTCTTCCGCCAGAACATGGCCAAAGTCTTTTTCTTCTTCTGGACGTCTGGTGGCCATCGCAGATGGGAAGGTTTTTCGGACGTGGGTGAATGAGAATCTGCGGAAGTCGGGGGCGTGGAAAGGGTGGTGGAGGTGTGGTTGGAGGACGAGCTTGATTCGTGGGTGGCGGAGCTGTGGTCATCAGAGAACATTGGACCGTTGGGGCGTGGGCGGTGCCACGGATGGACGTGGGGGTCTGATGAAAAGGCAGGATCATCGTAAGCATGCATCGGCTGAGAAAGTTCTCTGCTGGGTCATCAGACCAACTTGCCGTTCCTCTGCACCCCTACATATATACCAAACGTGTTACATAGGCGCCCAACACAACACAACCCTATCAGTTCTCATGCCACTGGCCATTTCAGCCCGCTACGCAGCAGCCCGTGGCATTCCCATAACCTTCTGCCGATTTACGTCGAAGAAGCGCACAGGCAAGACCCTGCCCTGGCAAGCTCCTGGAAGGGTGATATGGACGCGCTATTAAACTTTGTACGTATCATCTGGTCTTCTCCACCAGTCGTCTGATCCTCGCAGGCCGGCCTCTCTCCGCAAAGGTCTTCAACAATTCGGTATGAGTGCTGTGATGTAATCTATCCCACATATCTCTTTATTCCTGTTCCAAGTCTTATCTCATCCCGTTGTGGCTATTTTAGTCGTCTGCACTGCACTGTACACTACTGTCACCTAAGATTCCTATGTTCTTCTGGACGCTCACACATCTATGTTGGCGGGCATGGCGGACCGTTCAATATTATACCCATGATTGCCTTGAGAGTCATCTGCGAGAAGACCGGCGCGTGATGCACGCGACAAAGAAGCTCTGTCGTACAGCGGGACCTCATATGGTGGCGGACTCGCAACTTTCATTGAAGTAATCCCGGGTTTCCTAATCGATGAGTCTTCTAGTGCAGATATCATAGTGAAACACATTTTACGCGGTAAGAAATTTAAAATTGGGACCACGCATAATGGAGTAACTCCACCTTTCGCCCTACCGGGATCTGTGGAGCTCATGCCTTGATGCCATCTGGCATGTCCTAGCCTATTGCTGGCGCACAGAATCGCCTGCAAATGATGTCGAGGAGTAGTTCAACGAAGAGACTCTTCCCGTGTTGGAAACCTTTGTCTATGAAGGTAGGTCCCATCATCAATCATTACCTCTGTACATATCTAGTTTTCTTGACAGCTACCTACACTCGGGCAAGTTAGAGCGAGAATTGAGATACATCGGGGTTGAACTACCTTGGACAATCCCCGGACCACGATTCCGAACAATTGCGCGTGCAGAATTAGGTTCTTCCGACGTTACGTCGGGGTGTATCGTGGCCCTCAAGTACTGACTCTTCCTGCTACACAGCAATCAAGGGTATATCCGCGATCAACCGCACCATCCTCCCATTGACAAACTCATGCAATCACTTTGGGCATTCCAGAACCTGGTCAACAAGGGCCCAAATAACGATCTGCAATGATTCCCTGGCAAAGCTGCTCTCCGACCTATGAAGCCCTGGCAACCTTTTATCGTCTTGAATACGACTATGATCCCTTTCTATTCATATCGACATAATCAGACTCCCGTCCAAGTAGATTTCCTCAAGGAATCCGGAGATATCCCACAGCTCGCTTTCCTGCTCGGTGCTGTTGCTACATAATTGATTGATGAAGATATCATCATAGAGACTAGCGATATTGTGGTTGACTATCTAAAGGTTAACTCAGGTAGCAGCTCGGCTTTAAAAGCTGCAGCACTTTTGACAGCGCAACAACCTCAACGGAATGGAAGTTCCAACCAAAATACCTTGCACTGACCAAATACATATAGCCCTGGGAACTAGATTTTTATACGATGGATATAACATACTGATATGTGCGATGCAGAGCCCGCGGGTGTAAGTATATATGTATGTCCGAGAGCTGTGCGAAGTATACTGCCATGATATACGAAAACGTGGATATAGCTAAATGCGATGCAAACTCAGAAAGCGTCGATATATAGAGAAACTCAAGCTACATTATGCCTCACAACCTCTATCAGACTACACGACGAGCATACGCTGCTCTCTTAACATTGCCCGGTCCGGTTACGTTAGCTCCAGCACCTGCCCGCGGTGGTCGTGCAATCCCGGAAGTTGTAGGAAGCCTTGAGACCGGCCGCGGAAGAGCGGATACCGCAGCACTAGTTCCCACTCCATACTTTGCAGGAGCCTTTAGAGTGCTCGCGGAAAATTTCGTGGGTGCTGATGCTGGAACTGCTGCGGCAGGCAGCACTGGAACAGAGGGTTCCATAATTACCCTTCTCGGCCCAATCGTGTTTCCTTGTGGCATAGCTTTCTGGTCAACAAAAACCCGCCGTTTATTTGTGGCGAGGGGCTGGCTATCAATAATGGGCACACGCCGGGGTCCAATTCCCGTTCCATTTCCCGTTCTAGCAGAAGGTAGAGTCGCAGAAGGTTCAGACGCTGCTGATCTAACGTGAGAGACACGACCAAAGTCCGTGGAGGATACACGTTGCGTGATAGGGGGAGGAGTGGGTACGGCTGAGGCAGTGGTAGGTAGAATAGTAATCGGAGAGGCTAATTCTTCGCTGGCACTGCTTATGGAAGCTGACTTTTCATGACCGGGTCGTGCAGACCTTTTGACAATCCTTAATGCAGGAACGGGAGGCGGAAGGGTCTGCTTGCGAATTTTGGGAGCAGGTGTACAAAGGACAGTACAACCTTGATCATCCAGAGGTGGACAAAAGACAGGAGGGAGAATGGTGGGTTTTGATCTCTCTGCTAAGAAGATCAGGCGACTGCTTTGAATGGAACAAGTAGCATTAAACTTACTGTATTCATTATTCCCTTCCTCTGTTGGCTCAGAAACGACTGATGGACTGGTTATTGAACATAATAATGAAGCCTTTGGCGCCTGCTGCTCCATGTGCTCCAGCGGAGAGGAACTCCGAGAAGACATAACCACGTTGGGCGTATCGTCTGGAAAGTCGCAGTCAAAGGTGTCTAAATGACCAACTAGGCATGAAATACCTGGTTTTTGCGCTTGACTATCACAAATGTCGCCAACTACATATTGCTCTGAGTATTGAGTAAGCGAGGGCAAAATATTGGATCTACCTTTTCTCTCGCCTTCTTCCAACTTGATATTATCAAAGGTTGCTTGAAGCTTTGCTTCTTCGGCCCCCATGTCGAAACTATCATCTTCCTCCAACCCATCGAGGAAGTCCATTCTGCTTGTAGAAGCAAATAGGGATATCTTGTCGTTTAGAAGGTCGAAACTAGCCTCTTCAGATTGAAGCTGCAAGTGAAAGGATGTATAGAGGTCGATAGAGTGACGTTTTTTGTCCTGGGGTGACGTCTTCGGAGGGGTGGGCCGCAAAGTTGTTCGAGGATGTTCAATAGATATCAACGTCTCCGAGGACTCGGACAACGATGAAGAAGTAGAAGGCTGGAATATATCTTCCTGAGATGGAGGGATATCCACGCTCAATGCGGAAGCAGAGTTGGAAGGTTCGTCAATCGGAGTTACGGCGATTTGGGGAGTCTCATTATCGCATGAAATAACATTCGCTGGCTGGTCTTCGTTTCCAGGCTCATATTCGGGAGGAGGGCAAGCAGGACCTGCAAAGGACACTCCTGAAGCAGTAACCGCATCAATCACAGACGCAAAACTAGAGGTTTCTGGAGACGCAGGCGTGAAGGCATCTGAAGAGGCGAGTGCCGAAAAGGGTTGTCGGTGCATTTTGGTCCGGGATGGGGGTGTTATGTCGCGGTCAACGGATAGTTCTGCCAACGGTGTACGAGGACCAACACTGGAAGGGGTAGCCCTCTGCACAGTTAAAACACGGGCCGGGGTTACGGGCGGGAGACGGAGGGTCAACATATCGTTGTCATCATCACACATGCTGTCATCGAGCTCTTCCTCGTCAGTGAGCATGGGATGGATTGTTGGATCATCGATAGTAATGTCTCCTATGTCCACGAGTCGACGTTTGAGCCTCACAGGACTAGGAGCTTTTGAAGGTCGACCGAAAAAGGAAGAGTCAGAGTCGAGGCAGTTCTCTTTGTCAGAGTCGGCGGATTGGGCATCGCTGGATTGTTCTTGAAAAGCAAGGGGATCAAAGAGGTCAAGGAGGCTGCTACGCGGGCGCATTGAGCTCGACTGTGATGACTCGGACACGAGCAGCAGGTTTGAACCAGTGTTTGGTCATGTTGACGCGACTTGCCCATTGTCCGGAAACGTGACCGTGATTTGTTTCCTCAACCACCATGGATCTGCCAACCGTGAAAGCAGAAGTCAAGGCTTGGGAGCGCACCTTTAAAGCCGCAAATGGACGGGACCCCACCATCCAGGACATCAAGAATCTCCCAGAAATCGGTCAGCATCACACTCGCCTCCGTCACACTTTAGCCAACCGTCCTTTCCAGCTGCCAAATACAAGCTCTACAAGAGGCTGTCCAAGACGGTGGTGTCAAGCTCCATTCAGTCCACCTCTAGCTCGGGAATACCTACAACTCCACCCAGAACGCATCCTCGCTCGCATCAGCTCGGAGAACCTCGCCTCATCGAAACAACCGCACCTCTTTCCAGTTTCAATCCATTCTCACCTCAGAAAAACAAGGGAAAAGAGAAGGCATTCCAGATCAAGCTGAGCCCGCGTTCGAATCACGCAAGTAGTCCCTTCAAATCGAAACAGCCGCCCCAGGATCCTTTTCCTCTTCTTGGGTTAAACAAGCCTTCAACTTCATCGCATACCCCCCCGCGATCTCCCACAGCGGCATCGAGTGCCCTTTCTCGTGCTCGAAAACGTCTCCGTGGCGAGCCAGTCTCTCCGTCCCCTAACAAAGAGAAGCGACGGCGCGTTGGTTCTCAGTCGACATTACCTTTTGCTAAGCTTGTGCCTGATCTTTCAGAGAGCAGCGATGAGGAAGAGACGCCGGAAGGCAACTCGTTCTTTATTTCCGACTCCCCAATGAAGCCCCCTCCCTCAGGGGCCAAATCATTCAGACTTCTATTCGACGAAGCGAACGAGTCAAAAAGCGGCCTTGTAAATGGGAAATCTACAGTAGGGCGGACTAAGAATCAGTCTACTTCTCGCGGGTTATTTGGGGTGAGCTCTGTGAGTGGCAGTGATGAAGACATACTCTGGGATGCTGGCAGCAAGCATAAACCAATACTCTTTAAACCACCGTCAGCATCAGCTTCCAATGAAGTACCTCGCATTCCCGACGCCAAGCTCTTGCAGGCGAGGAAGTCAGTCAAGCGACCTCTGTCCGACTCAGATACCGAAGACGTGGATGTACCTCAGCAGTCATCTTTTGTGCCTCTGGCTCTTATACCTCCCTCACCGCCTCCGGTCGAACCCTCCATAAACCGTCAGAAACACTTCAATGCCGCGAACGGAAAGGGAAAGGTAGAACCTACTAAGCGAAAGAAAACGAAAACCGCTGACGACAAGGTGGACGACCAAGGAGAAGAGAGCACTGACGATTCTGATCTCTTGACCATGAACGTGAAGATAATCAAACGAACACAAGCGTCCCTTCATTCTCAACCGCTCATAAGTCCAAGCGACGATCTAGAACCGGACCCGATACTCGGATATTCACTTCGTCTTGCTCGTCCTAGCCACGAGGCACAGTCTTCTTTATACGAACAAGAGGGCAAATTGGAAATCGACCTTCCTGACAAACTACGGCGTGTGCTGGCAATAGATACAACTGAACTTAAAGCACGTTATTCCCACGAGGACCGTATGGTGAGGAGTTTGGTTCATGGTCAACGGTTCGGTCATTATGACCCTGCAAAAGGAGGCGAAATTTGGGGTGTTGGTGAAGACGATACTGGAATCGATGGGGAAGAAACCTGGAAAGACACTGAAGGGGAGGATGATTGGGAGGGTGAGCCTGTCCCATGGGAAATTGGGGAATTGTGACTGCCGTCTTCAATGCATTGTACGTTTCACGTTCTTCACATAGTTTTACGTCCTGGCCTCAAGAAACATGTTTCAGTAAGATATCTACCTCTGCTGCCGTCCTGCGGCATGATCTATCGTTGCACGTCAACACATGTATTCGCTAACAACGCGCACGAAATAATCAACCCGAGCGTGGCGCCCTTGCCTTGATACCTTATGGCTTTTCGTACAGGCGCAATAGACTTTCATTTCTCAAATATTGATGACAGATATGAACATCACCATTGGCAGTCAGACTTGTAATATGCATGAATGCCTCATTACATGTGCGTGGCCCGTCTCTGATGCCACCCGATGTTGGTGCCGATCGACACCTCGAAGCGAGAAGACACCTTTTGTGCGTGGCATGATGACTTGCGTAACGTGTGCGTTCTGTACGCAGTTTCTGCGTTAAAAATATATTGCCCTGTTGCACATATATCTATGACCTTTCGTTCATTACTGAAAAAGCACCATCATCTGCGACTTCACTTGGTTTTCCCTTCACAGCGTCGGTAGTCTGACCAAGCCAAGCATTGTCTTCATACTGCCCTTACGTATTCGAATAAAGAATGCAGCCCATAATCCTCCGCGATCTGGACGCGACAAACAAATTATTTGAGGCTATTCTCGATGCCCCTAACGGCAGGCGCCTTCTGTCGAGGGTAGCACGGACCTGTCGAGCTTTGTGTGAGCCTGCATTGAGTATCCTCTGGAGAGATCTGGATTCCCTCATTCCTATCTTATGGCAATTTCCTGGGCATTTGCTCAAAAAGAGTCGCAAGCCGGGAATGGGCTTCGTACGTCCTGCGTTCACCAAATCATCGTCGATTGACATTGATTGCAGTCTTTCAGGTCAAAACACCTACAGAGGACGACTGGAAACCTGTTCTGAAGTACAGCGAGCGAGTTCGCCAGGTTACCTACAATGAACAAGCCAACAATGTGGCCCCTTCTGTCTTCGCCGTCCTCGAAGAAACCCGTCCTCGATCTGTACAAATCTTCCCGCACCTTACAGAGCTGAACTGGAAGGTGGAAACATCCGCCGGTCTTGACCGGTCTTTCATGTTCCTCAACCCTCAGCTTCGCGCAGTCAATCTAGAGGTTGGCACGAGGTTTCTTCAGCTCGACATATTCCTTGCTGACCTGACCAGCCGTACTCAACTCACGTCATTCTCATTCATCTCACCGACCAACCTTCCTGACTCATTTACTGAACTTCTCGGCCACCAGCACTCATTGGAAAAACTCGTCCTGATGGCTCCCGGAGCATTGGCACCTGGTGTTGGCCGATGGATCGCATCTTTACCAGAGCTGAAGACGTTGAGGCTCGATCTGACAGGAAGGTCCACGATTGCTGTCGATGGCTTTTTCGACGAAATACGTCCCAGATCTGGGGATTCAACTCCCAGCTCAGTGGTTTCCACTGACAGCGGTGTGTTTTCAGACGAGGAAGTTGACCTTATATCCATTCGGAAGTCACTCCTTCGCTTGACGGGTGATTTGAGGTCAAAGGGTTCTTTTGCTCAAATGCGCAAGTTACATCTCACTGGAGATGTTTCGAATATCGCCGTGTTCATAAAACAAATCGTGACTCCCTTGACACAACTCGAACTTGTTATCGAAGACCCTCCCGACAGGGCGGATTGGCACGATCTTTCTGCTTTGATTTGCGAGAAGTTTGGGGACTCGTTGCAATCTTTGCGGGTCACCGCGACGAGCACATCTCGCTTCATGGACCTCGTTCGATCTACTTCCAGGGCCGAACCGGCCTCAGGACGACTCTCCTTGGAGCAGTTCACTTCTCTCCCTTGCTTGAAGCGCCTGGAATTTGACCTTCCAGAATCTATCATGTTCACAGACTCAGATGTGCAATGCCTCGCCAAGGCGTGCCCGAATCTTGAGATACTAAAGCTGTGCCCACTAGCACGGTTTCCTCCGGCGGCAGGTCCCCCTAAAATAGACCTAGACACCATCGCCTATCTCATCAGTAGCTGCAAAAAATTGCATACTATCGCGGCCGTGGTCAATGCGAAAGGAGGCAGCAAAGACATCCTCTCTTCGATGCAGTTCTCGTCTAAATCTCTCCTGCGACTCTATGTCGGACATTCCTGGATAGATGATTACCTGCAGGTCGCAATATTTCTCAGCCACATTGCGCCTAGCCTAGAAACACTCAGATGGATTCAGGAGAAGAACCGGCCTGGTTTGGTTGAGGCGAATGCACGGAGTTGGCAAAGTGCTTCTGACCTTCTCCCACATCTTCAAGGAATACGCCTTCTGGAGCGCCAATTCGCTCGGGGAACCGGGCATGTAATACCCAAAGTCACCGTTGACAGAAGTATCGACGCTTGCATCAAAGTGGTCGATCGTGGCGTAAACGCTTGCCCAAAGACACAAAACAATGCTGTCCAGGCCTCTCCCAGCTTCGTCAGCCAAATAGTCCAGACCAAGCCAGATTATACATCCATCTTTGTTGATGCTACCCCATCGACTGCTGATGCCAATATCGAAGCTGTCACGAAGCTCGTGAGCAAAGAAGTGGACGCTTATCCGGCTGCAGCTGTACCGTCAATGGTCGAGGACGAAGAACGTCCAAACAGTGTTTCCAGATCCGCTCAAGCGCTTCTTACTCCTTCAACGTTCTTGAAGACACCTCCTAACCGCCCCTCCGTATCACTTGTCTACTTCCCATCCATCATTGGTCTTTTGTCTCTTGTATACAAGCTCATGATCTTCTATCCCTTGTCGCTCCCCTCCCGTATTTTTCAAACTGCTGCTGCCAAAATCAAGTGGCGTCATGGAAACACTATGAAAACCCAGGAACAAGCCTCTGTAGTCACTCCTACTTCCCAATCTACTGTTGCAGTAGACTCGGACATCGCTTTGGATACCCTGGTCGCCGAAGTCCGTCATAATTAATATGTCATTACGAGTCCATACTTACTCTTATGTATTATTCTGTCACTAATATAGGACACACATGATTATGCACACAGAGAAAATAACCAAAAACACATCTCACGAACGGATGAGGTGAATGTCGCCACATGGATTGACCCGAAATGGAGGCAACAAACAAGAATCAACAACACGGGGACGCGTCACTCAGATTGGATCGAAAGGACGCTCAATTCACCGTCCTACCGCTTCATCATGTCCGATAACAAGAAACAAGAGAAGGACTATACATCTGAGGTTGATGCCCTTTTGCCAGAGGCAGATGCTATAGTGAAGGTCCGCAGTCCCCCAGAGTGACCGTCTTCGCGTTCATTTACCAAATGTCGACAGTTGGGCAAACTTCAGGAAGGCCTTGATAAAATCTTTGTTTTGGAAAAGCAGACCAGAAATGTGAGTTGCAACTTTTCATTCGTGCTTCAAGTCTAAGCCATTCACAGGCTGCGGACCTAGCATCGACAACGAGACTGGCGAAAGCAGCAGTTGAACATTGCTATGAAGCTCGTGACTTCGCTCTTCTCAACTCCACCATTTCCGTCTTGAGCAAAAAGCATGGCCAACTGAAAGGTGCCATCCAAGCGATTGTAGAACTGGCAATTGGCTGGTTGGACGAGATCAAGCAGACAAACGGGGTCCCGAAATGGCTTGAGGTGGTCGAGACACTCCGTAGCGTCACTGAAGGCAAAGTACGTTTTTTCTATCTGTTACATCCATCGTCTGGTTTACCATCTCTTTTGTAGATCTTCCTAGAAACGCCTCGTGCCCGTGTTACAATGCTCCTTGCTTACTACCATGAAGGACTATCAACCGCTTCAACATCTACATCAGCAGCGCAGAAAGAATCACTCCAAACTGCCTCCGACCTACTTTCCGACTTGCAGGTCGAGACATATTCATCCATGGACCGTCGGGAAAAGACCGAATTTATCCTGGAGCAGATGCGCCTTCTTATCACTGTAGCTCGGCAGAAAGATGCGGGACAAGGCAAGGTGGGTAAGGACGCTTTGGGGGGTGGTGAACCGGAGTGGGTCAAGGTGAGAGTGGGAGGCAGGAAGATTAACGAAGAGTTCCTGAAGGAAAAAGATAACGAGGTGATCTTCGCTCGAAATTTCTCGTTTGAGTCTTTATCGAAGGAGAAATTTAGGACCTCAAACTCAAATTTTATGACTTGATGATTCAACATGCCCTTCATGAAAGCAACTACCTTGATGTCGCCAAATTTTATCACAAGGTTTGGGAGACACCTTCAATCAAGAATGATACAGAAGACAAGGGCAGAGCGGTGGGTGTTCATCTTGCATCGTTTTTCCTAACCTCACCATGTGTAACATTAGGCTCTTGAACATATCGTTTATTATGTCGTCCTCGCTCCTCACGATAACGAACAATCCGACATGATGCATCATCTATTTATAGATTCTGCTCTCAATAAGCTGGATCTTCACTAGTGAGTCGCTGTATTTGATGTCATATCAATCGTGTGACATTGAAGGACTCGTAGCAACCTTGTCAAATGCTTCATAACTCGTGAACTCATGAGATGGCCAGGGATCGAAGCAATCTACGGCGAGTTCCTGCGGAAGACACCGGTCTTCAGCTCGGACAAGCGATGGGAGGACCTTCACTCTCGCGTCATTGAACATGTAGGTCTTTTTTATTATTATTGCCTTCGAATACCAGCTCACTATGATGTAAACCATAGAATATACGCGTCATCGCGGAGTACTACACGAGGATTACTCTCACTCGATTAACGTCCCTCCTTGACCTCACAATAAAGCAAACAGAGGAGACGCTCGCACGTCTGGTTGTATCTGGAACGATATGGGCACGAATTGATCGACCAGCAGGAATTATCAGCTTCAGAAATAAACGAAGTGCGGAGGATGTCATGAATGACTGGAGTTCAGACATGCAAAAACTTCTAGGACTGGTAGAAAAAACGTGGATGGGAATGAATGCTGCGCAAGCCGCTCAATCGCGAGTAGTTAGAGCCTCCTCGTAGATTTAATAGTCTTCTCTATCGTATTATTTTCTTCAGAAACTACTCGGGATGATTATATGAATTATGTTACGAGCGGGGGGATCGAGCCTTCGCTGAAGCCTTCGCTGGAGCCTTCGCTGGAGCCTTCGCTGGAGCCTTCGCTGAAGCCTTCGCTGGAGCCTTCGCTGGAGCCTTCGCTGGAGCCTTCGCTGGAGCCTTCGCTGAAGCCTTCGCTGGAGCCTTCACTGGAGCCTTCACTGGAGCCTTCGCTGGAGCCTTCGCTGGAGCCTTCGCTGATGCCTTCGCTGATGCCTTCGCTGAAGCCTTCGCTGGAGCCTTCGCTGAAGCCTTCGCCGTAAGTTGAAGAGCAGACAGGTCCACTGGCCGCGCTGCTACCGGAACCGGTTCGATTGGTTGTGTTGGAACGATTGGTTGTGCTGGAGCGATTGGTTGTGTTGGAGCGATTGGTTGTGTTGGAGCGATTGGTTGCGTTGGAACGATTGGTTGTGTTAGAAGAGGTGCATATGACGGTCGGATGCCTTCTTTCCACAAGCTGACGTACTTCTGGCCCTTGGACCAGTCTTTAACACCCTCGGTCTTGTCAATAATTGCCTTCCATCGTTTGCGGGCGGCAATTGCTCCTTCATCAGATTCTTCTCGTCTCTCAAACGTGGCTAGGTTTCGCTTTTCCTTATCGAAAGCATGCTCAATCTCGCCTTTTGAGAATATGGCACCGTGATATTCCGCCTCCATGACAGCAAACGTTGTCGCTACATGGTGTTCCGAGCGAAGAGCACGGAACTGGGCAATAGCTATCGCATAGGCTTCAGAGAGGGGTTTC
The DNA here is from genome assembly GCA_017657295.1 of Termitomyces sp. DKA64. Classification (NCBI taxonomy): domain Eukaryota; kingdom Fungi; phylum Basidiomycota; class Agaricomycetes; order Agaricales; family Lyophyllaceae; genus Termitomyces; species Termitomyces sp. DKA64. Next base: position 8,168 of record JAGGAV010015537.1, on the reverse strand, counting down.
TCATGATATTCGTATAGATTCCGCGTAAACAAAACAGCACTAGTGAGTACATTTGGGTCAGTCATCGTTTAAACGCAGTGATGAACATACTCTTCGGGTGTGGGATTTCTTCCTCGCTGACCTAGACGCGTCCAAGCTTTACCTTGCACGGGATGTGGATCGACGATGCCAGCACCTTCTACCAGAGTAGTGGGTCGGAATGTTTCAAGAGGGTGGTCGCGAAAGAATTGACGGCGAATTTTGTCCTCTAAATATACGATGGGCAGAGGTTTTGGGTCATATGGTTTTGGTCGAGAGGTCGGGCTGGGTTTGACTTGTTGGTCATACTGAGTACGAGAGGGCGGAGCTTTTGGAGGAAGGGGAAGAGGGGGAAAATCAAGGACGGCTTGATACCAAACAGGCTGTTCCTTGATAAACTTGCCGCGCATTAGGCGGGAGACCTGCTGGTGCACCTGCGACGCAATACGCCGCACCATCCTTGCTTGGGCGACTTGGATGAGAAATTTCCGACAAGCCCAGATGATCTCAGTGTGTCGATGTTTACATCCCACAACAAAACCACAACAAGAGGGTGAGTGCCTTATCATTGGCATAATCTTGGACCTCTGAACACGCTTTGCGTCACTTTACGGCGTTGCTGGTCTGTGTAAAGTACATTCTTATGCGCTCAGTTGGCTAACGCAGTCCCTTGAGAAACCCTGCATCGATCTCTCGACCTCTATGCTGCCCTTTCCAGACTGTCATCTTAGAGTTGTCACTTCCATCTGACTCGAGCCCTGTCGCCCTTTGACTGTGACTTAGCACCACCTCCGGGAGAGTTCAAAAGCAGTTGACTTGACACGTTCTGCCTGCTGAACCGTTGGTCATGCGCTGTCGACTCCACTTCTGAAAGGTGCTTTCAAATTGGCCTCCTATGTTCCAGTATGTTGTACTTTTCGGTGATGATAACAACTGCTGCGCCGGCCCTCCACCCATCGTCAGTCGCGCGACACTAGGTCAGTAGGTCCCGGTAAATCTCGGTTTCCAAGTTCGAAATCGGCTGAACTAAAACACAACGCTAAAAATGCCCGGAATCAGCCAGTATGGTACTTTGCGTGCCCAATCCTCCCATCCCTTACCAAACGACGTCTTCACCAGCCGGTCTTCTTTCGGCATACGCTGCAGTAAGCTAGCCACCAGTCTAAAGTATATAGCTACGAATGCCCCAACAAAAGCCTTTCCCTCCATCGTTCCTAGAATTCCAGACTCGCGTATCCACGAACCCTCGTTGGAAACCAGAAACACGACCCAATGGAAAACCATTGTCGATCCGGTATACGACGGGTGACGGATATATCTGTACAGTCTGCTTGTGATAAGCCTGTGACGTTCACGGATAGTTATTTCAAAGGTGAAGAGTTCCCGAAGTGTGCGAAAGCACTTCAGCCGCAACCAGTACCCAGTCACGACAAGTGAAACGATGATAGAGAGGGGCGTGAGGGCTAGGTCGGTGATCTGACCTCTGGGCATGATGATCTGCAGGACACGTCTCGTAACGTCTGGCGATGTTATATTTCCTTTCGCCAAGATGATCACGGCTGTTTCTGCTGTTGCTGCCAGCCAAAATGTGTTCTATTTGAAATTGTTGGAAATAAGTCACGGTTGTTATGAAACTACATACCCTAAAGTACGCCATGTATTTGACAATGAGATACTATGAACGCCTTGTTGTCACCCAGTGGTTTGCGTTCTTTATCTAATGGATGGATCTGGGTTTGCGAAGGAGACCACGACGCCAAAAGTGGTGCCGAAATAAAAGGGATCTTGATGAGAGGGGACATGGGTGGCATTGTCTCGTACAGCTCATTTAGGATTGCTCTAGGTATCATCCCTCTTCGCTTTTCTCGCATCTCTTACTACTTTGGTTACGTTGTATTCTTTACCACCAACGAGCAGGCCACTTGAAGCTCACTCTACCAGATAGTAATAAGGACAGTGCTACTCAACATAGCTCTCCCACTGATGACAGGTAACTAGCTGCTGCGTCTTTAGGTCTAACTGCTTAATTACAATATTCCCAACATTGTATAGAAATCCATGGATAGTTTCGAAGTGCGATGGTCGACACGATTCAAACATATATGGCGGATGACAAGCATTGTACCTCATGTGAACAAGGATACTGTCAACGAAGCTGACACTTTCTAGTCTGGATCAGATCACATTGCTCGGAAGACTTGCAACCCGAGTCTCCAACTCCCTCAGTCTATTACCTCGGAAAATTCGGTCAGCTTTAGTCGACATTTTATCTCTGCATACTCAGAGGGAACTTTCTTGAACACGTCTCGACGATAACTTGCACAAATGTGAAGCCAGGATGGTCGCAGCTCGCCGGTGTGACGGCGAGTCCCGGTTTCATTCAAAGAATCTACTGATGCCCTTGGAGCCATTGTGAATCAGAGCCGAAGCTTCCTTTATTAGCCTACCACAGTTCGAGCCTAGTATGCACAGGTTTGAAATGTTCCATTCCATTTCCGAACTTGAATATCGAACACAGCTTTCTTACATAGCAGTAGTGAAAATTTACAACTTCGCGCGAATCTCAGTCCTGTTTCTCTTTAGTTTTCTCGCCTCATCCCGGAGGACACGTCGAAGCTAGGTCTCACTGATCAACGATGACACCCGGACAAGACAAGCCCGACACTCACTATCTTTCCCGATGGATTCTTGGGAATGGCATCGATAAATTCGATACCTCCCTTCAGGTGTTTATAGTGCACCTTAGCATCCGAAACATACTAGATGACAACTGATTAGCTTTGGATAGTTGGCGAAGAATGACGTCACCTTCGCAATCACCGCCTTCGCCTCCGCTACGGCTTTTGCGTTACCAGCTATGCGTCGCGCAGCGATATCACTTAGAACCACATATGCAAAAGGAAGCTCGCCACTATAGTCGTCAAGAACGCTAATCACACATGTATCGACCACGTCTGGGTGCGTGAGAAGGTGGCCTTCTAGTTCGGCAGGTGCCACTTGAAACCCACGGACCTTCATGATTTCCTAAAGCGTGGAAATTAGACATGAAAGATGTATCATGTTCGCTGGGTGAACCTTGAGGCGATCGACGACAAAGACATCACCGTTCCCGATAATGACCTTGTCGCCAGTATGTACCCAGCCGTCGACGAATGTCTCCTTCGTCCTGGAAATCTACAATTAAATGGAGTCTGGGGACAAAGAATGATACATACGCCACCTCATTGTTCGTGTATTGGAGAGCCATAGATGGTCCTGTTACAACTAGTTCACCCTGTTCACCCTCCCGAGCCAAGGAACCATCTTCTTTAAGGACTTTTGCTCTTACTCCGGGTATAAGTTGACCGGCACTGCCCGATGTCCCAATCTTTCGTGTCGTAGGTAACATCGCAATAGTCGCGCAAGTTTCCGTAAGACCTAGAGTCCATCAGCTTGAAAAAACGTATGATTTTATCAGTCAAACCATATCCCTGGCCGATGGCAGCGTTGGGAAAAACTTTACACAGCGCTTGCAGGAGGTCACCATTTAGAGGTGCCGCACCAGACATACAATACTTAACATGGCTTAAATCAAGGTCCCTAGTTGACAGGTGCTGAGAGCAGCAAGTATTAGCTGTAAAATTTCACTTATATATTTACAAATACCTTGCAGAGGAGGACAGCTTGAGGCGGTACGATGCTGATACTCTGCTGTCAATAGATAACAAGAAAGAACAGGGCAGGTCTTACAACAAGTGCGTGATCCTGTAACGAATAATACTTTCTAAGAATGAACTAAGGCTGAACTTAGAGACTACAACAATGGACATCTTGATGTTCTGTGTCAGATAGATGATAACATCCAGGATCTGATCTAAACTCACCCCAGCAAAGAGGAGGAAGTGCAGCTGCCGGTGTCGAACGTTAGACGGGATTTGAAACACTGATCTAATGAAACTACGGACGTTGACGACAAGACCATATATGTCTATTACATCGCTAAGAGCATTAGTTACATGCAAGGATGAAAACGTCCGCTGACGACTTACGGAAGAAGGGAAGAACTAGGCAATGAATTGACGGATCAGTAGGCAACCATGTGAAAAGTGCTCCATACATACCAGCGACAGCAACATCGCCAGGCGCCATATATTCATTCTTGTAGTTGGGATCAGTGAGTTTATTGTGAGAGATCATTTGGATGACGTTTGCAATAACTGAGTAATGTGGTATTGCAACAGCCTGCGAGTGGAGCTCAGGTTACAAGGACATCAGATCAGTCGCATGTGAAGCGAACCTTGGGTTTGCCTATTCTATATGATTAGCCTGAAGACTATGTAGATGAGTGTAGTGGTACAATTTACCTGTTGTACCGCTCGAGAACGAGAGGAAAGCCAGAGTTGTCTTTGCCTCGCCAGGCTTGAGGCGAAGCTCATTGTAGCATATGGGGGTACATAACCCATATTCTACGAGTTGATCGACAGTAAAATGATCCGAGGGTGTCGTGCAAAGTGAAGGCTCAATGAATACGATACGATCCTCTGAGAGGCCAACTTCTTTGGCAGCAATTAGAGCGGTACTCAAGAAGTCCGGATGAACGATCAAGAGCGACGCTTTAGAGGTGCGCAGTTGGTAAACTAGCTCATCAGCCTTGTATGCTGGGTTTGCCGGCCTGGGGCATATTAGCAGACCTGTTCGTTAGATAGAAATGTTGGTTACGTTATTATTCCACCCAGAGTATGTGTAGCCCAGATACAGACAGGGTAACCTGAGGCGCGTCATCAGAATCAGAAAACTGCAGTTAAGAACATTTACATACCAATGTTGTTGGGACTGAAGATGCAAACTAGAACGTGGTACATTAGGATCCGCGTCAAATCGCTTGGATAACTCGCCTTACTAGCGTCACCCTGGCCTGCAAGGAGAATTTAATCAGTTTGATGGGTGTCACTTTGACATGACATAGCGTCCACACATACTAATATCCCACTTGATACTCATTGCATTGGCCAAACCACGCGTACTTCGGGATAGCTATGCGTTGGAAATACTGAGTGTGTGTGAATGTGGATCAATAACGCGAAACGAACTTCGCCATGGCCTAAAGCACGGCTTGTTTCATCGTGAATGAGCCAAGGAACAGCATTTGGACGAACAGGTCGAAGGGAATTGGTGTTGTCGCTGAGGAAAAACTGGGGAATTGTAAGATTATCGGGAATAAGGGGAAGGTCCCCTGAGAGAGAGTGGAATTCAGCCATGGGCGCGTAGTGAAACATACCGCTGGGTATCTATATATAACCGTACCACGACGCAAGATAGGACCCCGGATAATGCCCCCAGATTTGGCGATGTAGCCACTTGGGATTTCCGGACAAAAAGTTGCTTCTAATTATAGGCCATTATTTTGCAGACCGCGGTGCCAGGTAAGTGAACCAAGCTAGCTCAATCAGTACTTTAGCATCAGGAACCAACTGATGTGCTTCTCGGCATTGACCGCTCTCCTTCCGAGGGGTGCATTGAATGCCCTATGTGCTTGTTCTGCTACGAAAATAGCACAAGGAGCTATAAAGCAGCTTCATCACTAGCTGTGAAAATTTTGATCAATTTTTAAGCACTCCAAGGACACACTTCGCCTATATCGAAATTCTGCTATCTCCACACGGCATCAGCTAGAATTTGGTGGAACTGTCAAACAGCAAGAACCCCCTTGCAAATACTCTATGTACTTAATGATTTGAACCCTCGGCATGGAGCAATTCCCTTTTTCAAAGTTTTGCTTGTGAATCACGAATTCAGGTGATAATGTCAATAGAAAGATTAAGATACTTACGCGCACGTCGTAAGTATAATAAATGGGTCATGCCAAAAGAGGAAAACGATGGGCGATTTCCCATTGGGACTAGCCAGCTGCGCACGTAATCCCAGTAAGATACATACCAAGATGGCTCAAACGCGACCGGACAAATCTTGAGCGCTTGAGGGTATTATCTGGGGTCCTCGTAAGATCCGGGCGCGAAGGTCGGAGTTTCGATCACATTTGGTTATGGACGACGAAGAGGCTGAGCTTCGCAACCCGTTCCCTTCGCCTCCATCCCATTACACAAAATATTCTTCGCATAATCTCCGTCTTCTTGCTGTCCTACGGGAACGCGCACCCGATCAGTCCGACGTCAACCAACACGAGCAACATGAGATATTGTCTGATCAGGCTCACGTACCAGACTGGCCCCTAACTCAACTCGAAAAACCCCGCGTCGACTGGATCCTTGAAGAACCAGATGCTTACTATGATGTCTTTGGTGACCGCTGGTTTGTACGCACTCTTGATCTATCTTTCAACTTCGAGTCTCAATCTATCTAGGTCAAGGAAAAAATACCCTCGTTAGCCGAGCTCGGTGGTAACCAGTTATATCCTGTAGATCCTAGCACTGGTGAGGTCTTCTGTTGGGGACGGCTGCTATCACTCATCACAGGCTTGATAGATCGTCGACCAGCACTGCTGAACATTCTACAATCCCTACTCGTCACATTCTCATTTTTGACTTCGTCTCTTCTCGCACCCCCTCCTAGTGCCTCATCTGATCCACCAGAGTGGCATCGCCAGGTTGAATGGATTAGAGTCCTCAGTCAGAATATTATGGCTGCTGCGAATGATTTGCGCCCGGTGCAGGTACGTGGTCCCTCTGGCGATCCGAAGTTGTCAATATTGACGATACAAGGCGAGAGAAAACCTAGAGCTCATGATGCGCCGGCAGCTTGAGCTTCGTAAAAACGAAACAGCAGTATTGCATTCGTACGTTCTGTATCAAACATCCTCGTGAAGGTTCGTTCTTCTAAAATCTCTAAGCAAATGCGATGCCTTGGAGGCAAAGCTAGCCGATCTGCGTAAATCTATAGACAGCTTGCCTGCAAGGTTATCTTCAACAAGAATTACTAGTGCCATCAAAGTCGGTTACCGGGTCACTTTCTTAATATGTCGATCTAAACGAAAGCGTAGGACGAATCGGAGGGACTCTCGGAAAATGCGAAGGTAATATACTATCCCTTTTGTAGTAACTACGACTGAGTTATCACAAAGCAGGAAGCTGCACCATTGGTGGATTTGGATTTCCCAACTCAGGCTGATGTCTTACGATGGGCTGAGGAAGTCGGGTAACTCAGGCCCTAAGTTTATTGTATTAGGAATTGAGTCGTCACTCCTTGTGCAACCTAATTACAAAATTCATCATTCCATCAACTTACCATCATGTGTTTGTGGGTTTCAAGATGGTTGGGAGTTTCAAAATGCAGTTTCTGAAGGGACTGCAGATCATAGATCATAATAGAAGTAATAAGTATGTGGACCCTGTGAGGGGATGATTGCTACTGTGGACTTGTCTGGCAAAAGCAAGCAGCACAAGTGATGAGTGAGAGTTGAGGGGATGCAGAGGCAACCAAGAGTCAGGCAGAGAGTGAGCACAGCGAGCAAGGCATGGATCGATGCTGGGGATCTTACAGTCAGATCAATGACTAGACCAGGTGAACACTGCTATTGTTCAGTCTAAGGATATTCTATCCTGCAGATCAGCCCATATACAACATTGCTAGTCATAACAACTAAGATTATACCTATTCATCAGGCTGCAGTATGTAAGGAAGAATGACCAACAATAATCTATATGGAGTAATGTCCAGGTATGTGATTCATGAAGGGCAACTAATGGGGACAGGAGGATGCAGGGGATAACAGGCAGCATGTTGGATGCACTAGTCATCCTCAGACTAAGCCTGGAATAGAATTGGACAGCTCAGACAGGACCAACCCCTTACATCACCCCCCCCTTAAAGTTCATCACCTCAATGAATAGTGTTTGACCCCCCCATTGGGAATGAGAGTGATAAACAGTTTGGGTGCCACACAGTGCCAAAGTGCTCTGAGAATAATGTCCAAAGGCATAAGAGATGATGGGGGTCATGTGAGGGAATGCTTGACACTGTGGGATACTAACATCCTGCAATGCAAAAGCTAAGAGACAAGTGAGTGGCAAGCAAGTGCTAACATGGGCAAGTGGCTGGCAAGGGCCAAAGCAAGGTGAAGAATGAGCCAGTCATCACTAGGGAGCTCACAATCAATCAAGTGGATAGACCTGGTAGATGCTGCTATTGATCAGTTGAAGGATATTCTATCCTTG